>CM021102.1:718590785-718778031 GCA_007115665.2 Sequoiadendron giganteum
TGCTTAAATGCTTTAAATTGAATGTATGTGCATTGTAAATTAGGGTTAGGTTGATATTGACAATGAAATAGAATTTGATAAATATTATACATTTAAATGTATATTCATCAAGACACACAATCAATTAAACGTTACATGAACATATATATAATTAGAATAGAAAACAATATATATTAAACTTTACTTGTGTAGTTAGTGGATCGTTACAATTGATAAATTTTCAATGTTTATTTGCAAATTTAATTAGAAAATTTCTAAATCCTTGTACAATCCATTTCCAATTGTCACTTAATTACTCAAATATGTGCATTCATTTCTATTTTATGTTTTTATCTATCTTAGTCATGTGGTGTTTTCATTTCTTGTTTGCATGTGTTGTCTCTTGTCTTTCGGAAATCTTAACTCTCATTCTAGTCAATTAGTTGTTAATTAGGCTTCTAGTTTAGTCTAAAATTTCAATTTCCACTAGTTACCTAGACACTAAAATAATTTAAATATTTTTCTTTTCTTTCTTTTAGGTTCTTTCAATTCCAAACAATCCAAAATAAAATAATCTATTCAACATTAACTAATTTTATTATACATTTTATATCATAAAATTCATTTAAGTGGGAAATATTCAACTTTATCATAGTATATATTAAACTTCATATATATATATATATAATCAATATTAATGAAAAACATGCATTAAATAAAATAATCTTATATTCAATTAAAAAAATATCAAGTTAAAGTATACATCAAACTCATTCTCAATAATACATAATTATGTGTTTTTATTACAAAAATAGTCAGTCTATTCATAAAATTAAAAATATTCATAAACTATTCAGTCTATTACCCTAAACTATAAACCGATGTCTTAAGGGGTCCTAATATGACATTTCTAAAGGGGATCAAAGAAGTTCTCAAAATTTGTTGAAGTTGCCCAAGGCAACCAAATTTAACAATATAATAAGATCATGCAAGATTATAATATGAATGAGATTTCATGAGAGGTTGGTAAGTTGAAAGAAGAGCTATCTCAATCAATTGTTCCACAAGAAAATGTTGTTCACTAACTTGCAAGTCCATTATTTCAAGGGCCACCCAAACTTCACCCTAAGTTCCCTAAACCCTAAACCCATAACTCTAAAATCTAAACCCTAAACCCTAAAGCATTCATTTTGTCCTAGGACCTTAAAATGAAATTTGGTTGCCTTGGGAAACTCCACCAAAATTTATTCCCTTAAGTCATGTCATTTTGTCCTAGGACCTTACTACATAGATCCCCTTATGCAATCCTATTACCCTAAACCCTAAAGCATTCATTTTGTCCTAGGACCTTAAAATGAAATTTGGTTGCCTTGGGAAACTCCACCAAATTTTATTCCCTTAATCCATGTCATTTTATCCCAGGACCTTACTACATAGATCCCCTTAAGCAATCCTATTACCCTAAACCCTAAACTCTAAACTCTAAACCCTAAACCCTAAACCCTAAAGCCATCATTTTTTTCCTAGGCCCTTAATGAAATTTGGTTGCCTTGGGCAACTTCACCAAACTTTATTCACTTAAGCCATGTCATTTTGTCCTAGGACCTTACTACATAGATCCACTTAAGCCATCCTATCACCCTAAACCGTAAACTGATGTCTCAAGGGGTCCTAATATGATATTTCTAAAGGGGATCAAAGAAGTTCTCAAAATTTGGTGAAGTCGCCCAAGGCAACCAAATTTAACAATAATAAGATCATGCAAGATTATAATATGAATGAGATTTCATGAGAGGTTGGTCAGTCAAAACAAGAGGAATCTCAACCAATTGTTCCACAAGAAAATTTTGTTCACTAACTTGCAAGTCCATTATTCCAAGGGCCACCCAAACTTCACCCTAAGTTCCCTAAACCTTGAACTCTAAAATCTAAACCCTAAACCCTAAAGCATTCGTTTTTTCCTAGGACCTTAAATTATATTTGGTTGCCTTGGGAAACTCCACCAAATTTTATTCCCTTAAGTCATGTCATTTTGTCCTAGGACCTTACTACATAGCTCCCCTTAAGCAATCCTATTACCCTAAACCCTAAAATATTAATTGTCCTAGGACCTTAAAATGAAATTTGGTTCTCTTGGGAAACTCCACCAAATTGTATTCCCTTAAGCCATGTCATTTTGTCCTAGGACCTCACTAAATAGATCCCCTTAAGCAATCCTATTACCCTAAACCCTAAACTCTAAACTCTAAACCCTAAACCCTAAACCCTAAAGCCATCCTTTTTTCCTAGGCCCTTAATGAAATTTGGTTGCCTTGGGAAACTTCACCAAACTTTATTCACTTAATCCATGTCATTGTGTCCTAGGACCTTACTATGTATAGATCCCCTTAAGCCATCCTATCACCCTAAACCTTAAACCAATGTCTTAAGGGGTCCTAATATGACATTTCTTAAGGGGATCAAAAAATCTCTCAAAATTTGGTGAAGTTGCCCAAGGCAACCAAATTTAACAATAATAAGTCAAAACAAGAGCTATCTCAACCATAGATCCCCTTAAGCCATCTTATTACCCTAAACCTTAAACTTTAAACTCTAAACCATCATTTTGACCTAGGACCTTAATGAAATTTGGTTGCCTTGGGCAACTTCACCAAATTTTATTCAAAGAAGTTCTCAAAATTTGGTGAAGTTGCCCAAGGAAACCAAATTTAACAATAATAAGTCAAAACAAGAGCTATCTCAACCATAGGTCCCCTTAAGCCATCCTATTACCCTAAACCATAAATTGATGTCTTAAGGGGTCCTAATATGACATTTCTTAAGGGGGTCAAAGAAGTTCTCTAAATTTGGTGAATTTTCCCAAGGCAACCAAATTTAACAATAGTACGTGAAAACAAGAGCTATGGATCCCCTTAAGCCATCCTATTACCCTAAACCTTAAACTCTAAACTCTAAACCATCATTTTGACCTAGGACATTAATGAAATTTGGTTGCCTTGGGCAACTTCACCAAATTTTACTCACTTAATCCATGTCATTATGTACTAGGACCTTACTATATAGATCCCCTTAAGCCATCCTATTACCCTAAACCCTAAATACTAAACTCTAAACCGTAAACCCTAACACATTCATAAATTGTCCTATATTAATAGTTAATTGTTTTTTCATTCAAGTAACATGCCTTAGACATAAATGAGGCTTACACATTTTATCATTTGTATGAACAATTAGGTCATTTATATTCAATGGTTTTTAAAGGGTATTTCCTAAACATGTATCTTACATTGTGAAATTACAAATCTAATGCAGGTTCACTTATATCTTAGAGATCACATGGATCAATTCAATAATATCCATAATCCACCTCCTCGCCCTCCATCTCCACCACCTTCACCTCCACCCACTCCACATCATAACCCCCCACCTCCACCACCTGAAACAGATGGTGCTCGCTTGTAGGAACGAATCAATGCAAATGTTAGAACCATTTGGATCAAATCAACATTATTCAAAATAAAGAATTTATCACACCACCTTTGAGGATGTTTGCATATAGGATGTGAAATGTTGTTGATGTTGTTAGGGCTATGGATGGGATCTATGATGAGCATCAACGATGGCTAGAGGAGAGGAGAACTTCCAATTCTGAAAAGGAAAACACAAAGAAATGAAGAGATGCAGTAGAGAGCCGCAACACTTTATAAATTAAGACAATGATCTTATAGTTATGAGTTTATGAATTTATGAATTTGGTTGGATTGATATTTTTAGTGGCGAATTTATGATTTTGGTTGGATGGATATTTTTAGTGACATGAATTTATGAACTTATAATGTTGAATTTATAATAGTATATATTTTATGACTATCTACTAGATCATGTGATTTTTCCTATTGGAAAAATGTAATATATATATGCATTAGACATAAATGAGATTTTTATGAATGTTTCAAGTTTATTTTTTAGTATGTACATGTATTAAAATTACATAGTTCTAAATCTTAAATTTTGAAATTTGTATGTACACATAGGTTCTAGTTGAATGATGTATGCATGCATTATGCATCATTTATGACATTTTAAATGTATGTACATATTAAATTTTGAAATTTGTATGCACTTTCTCAAGTTCAATCAATGTATGTATGTGTATGTATATGTATGCACATCCTATTTAAACAAATTTGCATGTGTGTTTCAAATTTAACTATTTCTTGTATTTTTGTAAGTTTGTATGTTAATTTTGTATAATTTAATGTAGGTTAAAACTCTTCTATAGATATCATGGATCAATTTAACTGTTATCACAGGGATTTGCACCCGCATGCAAGGCTAGAAAGCTCTGCAATCCCATGTAACATTGGACTAATTCCAGGTTGTGCGTACCCTATACAGAACCAGACCTCTGGATTCTAGGTCGACTTCCTTTATGATATTCTAATGATTATGTGTAACGTGTTTGGAAAAAGGGAAGAAAGGATCTAATTGAATGAAATAGTTGTACTTAAAATGAATGTTGATGCGCCTATGAACATATAATCCACATCTCTATAAATAGCGATCAAATAATAAACAAGCATCATAGTATATCAAAGTCTAAGTGCAACCAGAAAACAAAGAAAAACAAGGTAGGACACTATCTGAAACAAAGAGAAAAACATAAGGGTGCTACATCCTCCCCCCCTACGGTTAAGCTTACTCTTGGAAGCCTACGAAAAAATAGGGATATAGCTCCCCCATCCTAGCTACATCATCCCAGGTAGTAGAAGTATCATCCCTAGGATCCCACTAGATCCTCACCTAATCAATACCTCAACCCCTGAGAGCGAGTATCCTATGTTGCACGTCCACTACTAGAATCCTCAATAATTGCACCCTGATACCCAAACTAGCGGTTATCAACTGCAATAAACACTCAGTGAGACCTGCCTACATCTCCTACCATCGGCTCAGAAACTTCTAGCCCCTGACCAAAACCAGTAGTGTTCCTTTGTGGACAATGCCTAGCAATGTGGCCCTGTTGATCGCAAGAGAAACACCCTGAGCTACGTCCAAAACCCCTATCACCTAGAGGTGCACTGGACTATTGTAAACTACCCTAGTTAGCCGCAAACTATGAAATTTGGGTTGGCTACTCCTGACGGTTGCGCTTATTGCACTACCAGTTTCAGTTCTTCCTAGGTTGAGAACCGTCACCATCCTAATGAGACTGGGAATCCTTATGTTTCCCCAGTCCACTCTGTTGTTGTCCACTCTGAGTAGGAACCTATTGAGTCCTAGGTGATCAAGATCCCTGAGCCTGACCCCCATGAGCACTAGGCCCTACAGTTGATATACTGCAAATCTGCACTCCTATATGACCACCCAATGCCATCTCTAAGTTCTCCTCAACAAGCCTATCCTTCTCCAATGCCATCTCCATGGTTTTGGGTTCAAAAACCCACACACCTCCACTAATTCGGGCATTTAAGCCCTTGACAAAATGATGGACAAGCATGCCCTCATCATCCCCTATGCTAGCGAACTACTTGAGCTCGTAAAAATGATGCTCATACTACTCCACTGACATTGCCATTTGGCGCAAGGAATGGAACTCATCACCTCGGTGCTGATGCTAGTGATTTGAAATAAAACGGGATCTGAAACTCTCCAGAAACATGTCCCATGACACATAATTAATATCAATCTAGAGCTTATGCTCCTGTAACCTCCACCAGGTGGATGCGAATCCTCTCAAATGCATAATCGCACACTGAGCTTTGGTATTTCTACCATAGGGGTGCATAGCAAAGCATTGGTTAAGGTCAATCAGCCAGGTCTCTGCCTTAAGACCACTGCCAGATCCGTCAAAGGTAGTTGGACGTGCTCTAAGAAATTCCCTCATTTGTGTAGTTGTGATAGCCTCAGACTGAACTATACTTCCCTCTCTCAAATATGACCCTGATCACCACCCTACCTCGGCCCAAGGTGAGCCAATGCCTCCTCTAATATCCTATGCAACTATGTGCCCTCGATCCATGGAGGATTATGTTGCTGATATTCACCCCTTGGGTTATTCTGAGATGCCTTATGCTCCTCACAATCAAAATCATGTGGAACATGAGGAGGGGAATCGTGCTGACTCCCTCCACGATCGCCTACACGACCTTGACATCTACCTCGTCCACTTCTGGGAGGCATGATCCTACACAGACACACCAAGGTATTAGACAAGGTACACACTTAAAACCTATGAAATTAAAAGCTTAATGGGTTCATCATAATCCCAGAGCACCCAGTGTTTAAACCCGGGCTCTAATACCCTGTGTAATTCCCTGCCACATAACCCTAGAGGAAGATGCAATAACTACGAAAGTGTACATTTTTTTCTTCTTAAAATGCAATAATAACATGTAAGATTCACTAACTATCACCAACATCCTCTAAGGTACGAGACTAAGGTTACATGTGATTCCCATAACATAAACATAAATACATTCATAGCATATGATTAACTACTTAAGAATTAAAAGTACATACATTCCAAACATTGAAATTGCATCACAAAGATAAGATATACATCAAGATACAAATATTACATTAATTCTTCAAATAAGGTTTACAACACTCATTCCTAGAATGAGGTAGATCATACATATGTGTTACAAAATACATGGGACCTCCTCGAATACAACTGAGGGGTAATAAAAGTACAAGAGTCATCTGTAACAATAATCAATGCAAGGAATAAACAAGTTGCAATCCACGAGATCTCCAACTGGAAGACCTTGCCATCACAAACTAAAGAAAGGGGACCCAATACAGTAGGGTGCATGTTCCTCCCAACCAAGTGGCACCCAAAGGCCCACCCCCCATGCTAGGAGATAGTAACAAGGATCTTAGACAAGACCTGCTACCTCTAGACACATGCTATCACAAGACTAACTTAAAAAAACACATGTACAACACTGAAACATAGGTTACATTGCTTCCAAAGACTAAAAAAATCAAGTATGTCAACTAAACCATACACATAAACCACATTGTCATAGGAAGAGTGTCATCACACCAGCTCAACAGGGGTTACCCAATGCGGATCTTCATAGGTTATCGGCCCCTATTAGTTAAACCCTGACAACCTCAACCGATCCCCAGGCCCCATACTCATTCATATGGGATCAACATACCTTTCAAAAAGACAAGGTAGATGACCTTCGCCATTCCAGGCCTTCCCACTCATCCCAAGCCCAAACGAGCACTTGAGTCCATGAGTGAGGGAAACTTATCTTAATTAGTATGAGTTACTACCCAATCCCCTAATTACTTTAATTATATTTTCACTTGATTAAATACTACCGAAAGGTTACCTGGTTTACCTCTTTAGGGCTCTAGCCCCTAATGGAAGCCACTCTTCTACTTGACAAATCATAGATCAAAAAACTTACACCGAGGGTAACATAGTGCTCAAAACCAAATAAAACAACCCACTCCAAAAATTGGAGGCAACACTTAACAAAATCCACTCCAAACATTGGAGGCAACAAATAACAAAATCCACTCCAAACAAAGGAGGCAACAAATAACAAAATCCACTCCAAACAAAGGAGGTAACAAATCCCCATTCATGGAAACCGGTGATTTACTGATAACGAAAAATGCACTACCCAAGGGAATTAAAACAGGCTGACATTACAATACAACAACCCCCAAATCTAAAGATTCTTCTAGAAGACTTACAAATTATTGACTAACAGTTTAACCAATTTCCCCAAAACACGACTAGAAGAAATCAGATACAAAGGGCAATCAAGAAAAGAATAAAATCTATTATTTGGATTTCCTAAATCCAATATCATTCAGTGAAAAACATTAATATAAAATTTGTCCGATTTAACTAATTAAATAAAACCCTCTTTACAACAGAGAAGGAAATTCTAACTTCTATGTAACTTCAATTTCCTCGATTACTTTTAAAGAATAATAATTTTACTGAAGTACTACAACAAACAAATCTTCTATTTGTGCATATTATGCATGCACCAATTTAAAACCAATATTAAATATATATTTTAATATATACATAACCATATATATAGTTATGTATATACCAATGTATATACATTATATATATTTATATTAAAGTCACTTTAATAAAATACCTCTTTTCTATATAAAAAAAACCATTATAAAACAATATTTAATATATTAATATATATATAAATATATATATATTATATATTAAAGTTAATACAACATAATTCTGAAGGAGACGGATGAATCTCCTCACAGTGAAAGTTGTAAAAATTATACATGTTTGCATTTCCAAAAGAGAGGGGTGGTTCTATTGTCACTCCCCTTGGGAGCCCATAGTAGTGGGAGGCAGTGACGGCTACCTCCACACCCGCCTCCCCCATGGGGGCAGCGGTGGTGAGGGTAGCCATGAGCTCCCCCCCACAACTCTTATAAAATATTTCATATGAAGTTTAAACCAAAAAAACAAACAGCGATTTCATTATTAACAAAAATTCACGTACGGAAAAGTAACCGGTACTTTTCAAAACAAAACAAGCATTTTCATTCTTAGATGAAATATGAGATCTCTAGAGGAAAATAAAGTATATGTATATATGTATGTATATATATATATATATAAATAAATTCAACCACAAGATAGTTCAATTGGGGAAATAATTCTCAAAAATAGCTATATATAGGAAGCTTTTACAAAACAACCGAAAAGCCAACATATAGAGAAAGAGAAATTTTCTACAGACGAATTCCTCAAATATAAACACAGAGGATTCTTTTAAATTTCCCAAACAACCAAACTAAAAGAGAAAGAACCATAAAATTCTTACAAACAACTTTACAAGAGATTTATTGAGAAGCTTTAAACCTTCAGGAAAAAATTCTACAGAAAACTAAATTTCTTCCCAATGAAGGTTTCTTTCTGACGAAGATTTTCTTTCTAGATCTCTAACTGTATTCTTTTGGGTTCTTCTATGTTCACAATAATCCCAATTTACAATTTTGCAATAGTTTCCACAGAGAAATTCTTTCTACAGAGGATTTTATTCTACAGAGAATTTCATATACGGCAATTTAAAAAAATTGAACAAAACGCAAAGCTTTTAAAACTTGCACAAACAATCTTTTCCAAAGAATAATCTAAACTAAGAATCTTTTCAATATAAAACTAACAACAATTAAAGAAGGAACCTGTAGTCCAACGCCTGTGAACATGTAAATTGAAGTAGCGCCTCCTCCACAGATCCAAGTATTTTCTCCTAGATAAACGAAAGCTTCCTTCAGAACAATAACAATTTCCAGAACACAAAACTTTTCCCCAGAGCAATTTTTTCAAAAATTTCCAGAACACATGCAATCACAAAGACTTCTTTCCCCAAATCTTTTTCCCCAACACCAAAAATTTCCTTTATCCTTCTTTCATAAAGAAGCTTCTCACTTCTTCCCGTTACAGCCACAAATTTCTCCCTGTGAATAAATTTTTCAACAACCTCATAAATTTTCAAAAACACGTGTTGAAATCCCAAAATATCTTTAACAACCAAATTGCATAAAATCCTCCAGATATTTTAAGAATTAAAAACATTTAATAATTCCTTAATATTTAACATTTTTAATTTAACTTAAATTAAACTAATTTAATTAATTAATAAATAATATAATCCTAAGATTATACTATTTACCAATTAAATTAAATTAATTAATTAACAACTTCTAACATTAAAACCAAATTAATTTAATAACCAACTTAAATAATTAAATCCATTAAACTACCTTTTACAAACTTGCAACATAAAAATTTCAAAGCAAAATTAAACAAATTTTAACAAACAAAACCGACTAGACCCGACAACACACTGAGACTAGGGTAAAGGCTTGACACAGGAACCCTAACTACTATCTCCCAATCAAAATTATCGTTGGGCAATGGACATGCTCAAACCTGTGAAGCTAGGTGGAATCAATGTCTTGTACCTATAAACAAGGCATATATAGAACATGCATATAAACATCATAATAGAACACACCATGAAGAGGGAATCGCAAAATCACAGGGCGCTCGCAAGCGAGTGGTGCAATTTCGTCCCCTTCACCAAAACAATATCACAAAACTAATGATTCTAACATCCATAATCTACTCATGTGCATATAACAATGTTAGTTCAAATAACCATTATGTTAATCAAAGGCATGTCAAAATGATAACATCAAAATAGAGTATCATCACATCATAACATATAATCCACATTGCTCTATAAATAGCAACCAAATAATAAATAAACATCATAGTATATCAAAGTCTAAGTGCAACCATAAAACAAAGCAAAACAAGGTAGGACATTGTCTGATACAAAGAGCAAAATGGAGGGGTGCTACACACTCCAATCTAGTTTTAATGGCATAAAGGCAGTTGGCCATATCCCCATTTGTGATTGAATTGGATCACCTTAACATGTTGATACTATCAGTCAATAAGATTGTAATTATTTCAAATTGGGTATGCTTTACTTTAAAAGAAAAATAAAATAAAAATCCCATGGATGGTTATTATTAGTCATCTGACATCAACAATGCATGTTTTCTTGACAAATATGTCGATTGATTTATCAAATATTATTTCTTTGGCTATCAATTTTGATAATTTCAACATGTCTTCTAGATAGTTTGAGCAAGGCTACCTAAAAATAGCTTGAAAATGTTGGTGCTCCAATTGTCTCGTACATAAACTAGTTCTCCAATCTGTTCATGGCAAGAAAATACGCTGTGTGTCACTTGTTTTATTCTTATTATAAGTTTTAGTAAAGTGTTTGTTATCTAGTTGATAGATGAGTTATTGTGATCTAGAGGTGGGCCATAAATTCCAAAGTAATTATTAGTAACACATATATTCTAACCCTAAAACTAAATAATTAAATAATTATGTATATAATTTTTATTTTTATTTTAATTAAAACAGTATATCTCACTTACATTAAATAAATGTATTTTTATCAATTGTAAGTACAATTCAAATTTAATAATTTAATTTTAATTAGTTTTGATTAGGGGTAAAAAAATAGGTTTTGATGGGGCCCGAAACCCAGTACAAAGGAAGACAAGCTGCAAGATATATCATTAGCCATCAACAGCACAACAGCAGCCTCTAGAAGATTAACGTGACAACACACTACAAATAATAAATAAGCAAGGGCCAAAAACCCTTACACAACCTGATTTTAACCAGGACCAAAAACTCATAATACAACCTGGTTTTATCCAGGACCAGAAACACTTTTAATCTTAAACCTCACCTGAACCAACCAGGCGTCAGCAAACCAGCCTCTCAGATCAATCAAATATGAGCCCAAAAGAACAGAGAACATAATGATATAAACCACCAATAAAACCAAACACCCCACCTCAATAGGGGCATTGAGATCCACCTCAAACACCTGCAAGAAATCAGCATTCCTGAAGCACAAACTCAACTGGTAACAAGAGACCAACTCCAACTCCACCTCAAAAGGAGTGAGCTCCCCTCTATTAGAGAGGATGAGACGATCAGCTAAACCATCACAACCAGGAATCACCAACACCCTCAACCTCCACCTCCATAGGAGAACCGCCCACCTCAATAGAAGCAACATCTATGGGAGGTCCACCTCCATAGGACCTAAGGGGAAAGCAAACACAATAGCCAGGCAAGCGACCAAAACATCCTTTGGAAAGCCCTGCACCAAGATCACCACCATCTAGGGTTTATGAATAAAACTTGAGAGCCACTCAGTAAAGAGAACAAATCCAAGAGAACCCAGAATGAGCACCACGTTCAGGTAAAACTTCAACAACGACTTCAAACCCGAATCCACCAGCTCTAACACCACCTCAAAAAGAAAGTGAGCGGAGACCCCTACAGACGCAAGCAAGATAAAAGCACCCCTAACCAAAGACAACAACTAGGGAAACGACATAAGAATGACATTCACCCCAGCCAAAAGCACCCCACCAAAAATAGGGGAAAAAAACAAAACCAACAAAGCAAAAATCCCCCAAACGGGAAGACAAAACAAGCAAGCCCAAGCAAGACAAGGGAAACCCAATCACACAAAAAAAGGACCACTCACAACTCCCGCAATGTACAAGAGACAGAGAGGAGAACCCAAAACACCACCATGGCCAAGCACCAAAAGCCAAAAACCAAAGGACACCCTCAACAAACAAAAAAACCACAATGACCAAAGAGGGAACAAAGATTCTCTCAGGCAAAGAAAAAGAAGCCACAACCTTTGGAAAACAAGTCGACTAGAAGCAGAGCCAATATTCACAGCACGAAACCCCGCAAGGCAAACACCACAACAGGATTCAGGCGCCTCTTTGAACTCCAAACCGAGCCAACCATAGGGCCTTTGCACAAGCCAAAAAGACCCAAAAGAATCCACACAAATATTGTGGCCAAAAGGAAACAGAATAGGAGCCCTACTCCTCCTCCCTCTCAAACTCAGCCTTTCAATCTTCATCCAGAGAAGAGGCACCTGCAAGCAAAAAAGATCAAGGACAAAGCTCCCCACTTCGTCCACTCTGAAGCCCCACCACAGGACACCATGCCAAAGAATATCATCGCTAATCAAAAAATGAGATCTCAGACCATAAAAGAAAGGCTTTCCAAAAAATGTCTACAACTAGCACATAAAGACCTCGGCACCTACAACTGTGTCAGAATCTTCCTTGGACTCCAAGAGCATGAAAAAGCCACCCATGAGTTCAAAAAGAACAAAACCCTCAAAAGGAAAAGAGGGCTCCAGCGATCCACCAAACACCATGCTCCCCTCCGGCCCAGCTACATAGGCAACAGGAAAGAAAGCCGCAAAAAAAGCAGACCCGTCTGGATCATCATCCGCTCCTTCGCCATCAGCAAATTTCAAAATGTCGCTCCTGCCTCTCGCCAGCGACCGTTCGCCACTCCCGCTCACCATTCATCAAAGTCACACTTGTTAGGTCCCAATTTAATTTTAATTAGTTGAAGTATAATTGTAATTGTAACTTAATTTTAAAATATTATTAGTTAAAAAGATAAATAAAAAATATGCTAACAAAGTAAGTCGATGATCACTTTACTTTATAAAATTTTCTTTACAAAATATTAAGGAAAAATTGGAGAAAGTAAAACCAAAAAATATGTACATTTCTTTTGTTGGGCTAAGATTTCATTTCTAATTTTATTAAAGTAATTTTATCTACTTTAAATCTTATCCATTTACAAAATTGTTCCTTTTGAATTCTTTAATTATGTAAAACACTATTCGCATTGGATAATGGACTTAATAACTACTAGGAAAGGCTAAATGCTAAGGGAAAACTATCTCAGTGACTAAGAATTATGAAGAATACAATATGAACAAAGTTATTTTTGTTTAGTTAGGAAATCAATCTAGTTAATAAGTTCATTTGGTTCAATTAAAATGTTATTTCTCATTTATAATTAAGTGTAATATTAATACTAAATGTAATTCTAATTCTAATTCTAAAACATAATGTAAACTTAATTTTTAATTATAATTATTTTTAAAAATTATAAAATGTTCTTTTTGACATCATAAATCGCACTAGGTAAATATTTGGTTTCCTTCCCAAGTAAAATAGTTTCATTTATGGCAAACAAAATTGCAATAAAATAGTTCACATTTTAAGATTCATAGTTATGACCAAAATTCCTTCAAAAATTAAATCTACAACGGAACTTCCACATTTTGCATGTGTAGTACCCCCTCCGCATTGGTCTTTGGGTCATTTGTGTAAGTATTTATTTGTCTTGCCTTGTTGATTATTTTTAATGGTCTTATTAATGTTGTTTAATTATTTAACATAGTTGTTATGTATAAATGCCATTTAATTAGTTAGTCTCGTTTATCAATGTTCATCAGTTTCATGTTTATTTTATTAGATTGTCGTTAATTAATTATTAAATTAATTTGATAAGATAAAATGATTTGTTAATTATATATTATATTATTATTTTAAAAAATGGTAAACATTATATAAAAGGTGGTGGAATAATGTTGTTAGGGATCACAAGTTCAGTGGTAGTGCACAAGCTATTACAGAAAATAAAACTACAGTATTTAGGGGTGGAATTAGGCTCGACTCAACCAAGGAGGCTTTGGAAGCATATTGAGATGTCGCAGGTATGTAGTCTTATCTCTATCTCTTCCATAGATGGAGAAAGTTTTTCTTTAAAAAAAAAAAAAAAAGTTTTTGCAACCCAAGTGAATTTTGAACCGTGTTTTATAACTTTTGCAATTTGAAACTTATTTAAAATCATGAATACTACGTGAATGCTTTGTTTAGAATTATAGTTGATTTTTGCTTGATGTTTAGGCTGTGAATTCTGTAATACCCCTCTGTTTTGCTTCTCGTTCGGTTTGCTTTATGCTATGTGTGGTTGCAGTTACTTTGATACTGGATACATTTTGTTATGATTTTTTGATCGCTACTATTGAGCGACAAATATTATTGTGTGATGTGTTGACCTAATTAGTGTTTCTCATACTTTAATTAATTAATGATGTTGTAAAGTTATCATGTGATGTTATTATGAGATTATTGAATTATGATGGAAGTGTTAGTTTCGATGAGTGTATTGGTGAAGAAGACGGGTTCACATCACTCGCTTGCAAGTGCCCTACAAATCCGTAATTCCTTCTTCACGGTGTGTATTGTATGCTGGATATATTGTATGATGTTTACTTGGTTGTAGGATTGCAAGTACATGACATTGACTCCACCTAGTTTCACAGGTTTGAGCGTGTCGATCCAATGGTTAAGTTGAACGGGAGATAGTAGCTAGGTAACTTGTGTCAAGCCTACACCCTAGCCATAGTGTGTTGTCAGTGGTATGTGTCGAGTCGTTTATTGCCTTGCTTTAATGTTATTTAATTCTGAAGGATTCTTGATTTGGAAATAGATATTTAGAATAATTGCATTTAAATCATGTTGATGATTATTTAATTTAAATAATGCAATGTGGATAGAAGTTTATATTTAAAATTTATTAATTATATTTAATTAATTAAATTTAATCCAAGGGGGTTGAATTTAGTTATTAAATAATTAAATTAATTAATTAAACGTGATGCAAGAGAATGAAAGGAAATAAAAGAATTAAAATTAATTTTGAAATTTAATTTCAACGTGTGGGAATTAAATTAGAAATTGTAATTAAATGTTTATTTGATAAATTAGTTGCAACTTTGGAAATTAATTTAAATTTCAAATTGCATTTTAAATTGAAAGTGGGTTTTCAAAAATTGAAATTCAAATTGAAATTGAAATTAATATCTAATTTGCATCCAATGTGAATTAGAGTTGTAAAAATTGAAATTGAAATATCTAATTTGCATGTAATGTGAATTAGGGTTATATTAGGTATTTTTGATTTATAAAGAATACATGTTTTAATTTTAAGGCAGAAAGGTTTTAGAAAAATTCATTTTTACAGCAGGGAAAAAATCTTGGAAAAATTTGCACAAAGAAGGGTTTGAAGAAAGTTTTGACTGTTGAATCGATTGGATGAAAGATTGTTTGCATTTGTTGAGTTTTGGATTGGATTCGTTGGATAATTGAAGAAAATTGGGGAGATCTTTGGAGGAGGTTTACATCAGAAATTCATCTTTGCATGTAGCTTCTTGAACCAAGTTTTCCTCTTTGTGTTTTATTGTTCTTAACTGTTTTTAAAATAGTAGTGATTAAATATTTGTTTGTTAGATCTATTTTAGAAAATAAATTTGTTGTTAGAAGAAAAGAATTAAATAGATTTGTAGCTTTTGCTTTGTGAAAATTCTTGAGTGAAAATTGTGAAAACCTTAGTTGAATTTAATTTGTTTGAGGAAATCGATTATTGTGTTTTGGATTCAAACATAGAGATTGAGCAATGTTTTTTAGAATGTTTTTAGAAAATGAAACCCTCTGTTTATTATTAAAAAATTGGATTTTAAAATCCGCAGGTAGTTATATTTTTCATGGTAAAATGGTCTGGTTGCGTCGCATATAACTCCACTTTCACAAACTGGGTTGTCAGGAAATTTAAAGGGTTTCTGCGCCTTGGAATTTTCTTATCCCTGTAAAAAGATCACAAATACCCAGATCGTATTTTTTGAGTTATGCTTGAAACATGAGACTACTGTTAAGTTATTTTTCCACGGCTGCTTTGATAATAAAATATTAATAAATTGATATTTATAAATATTAATATTTTATGTATTGTTATTATAATATTAAAATATTATTTGATAATATTTTATATTATAATTTATAATATTAAAATATTATATTTATTTATATTATTTTAAATAAAATCTGTATATTAGATTAGTGGAAATAAAATTATAAACGTATGGGAAAATTATTGTTTATTCTAAAATGGCATGTTAAAGTTTAATTGAAGGAGTTAAATATCTGATTTAAAGAATGCATAATTTAATATTTAATTGTGAAATTTAAATTCATATGTAAAAAGTCCAATTATTAATTTGATTTAATTGGAAAAATATATATATGATATTGGGTTATAGTCCAAATATGTATCTTATTTTAACACAATAAGTTATGGAAGAGACCAAATGTTAATTTGATTAATTTTATAATGATTTAATTTGCAAGGGCAATTGGTTATTTAATTTAAGCGAAATGTTTTGAGTTACAGTTGAAAATATTTATTTTGTTAAGAGCAATTACAGAATTAAATATTAGTGTAATTTCTCCCCAAAATTTAATATGTTTTATTAAATAATGTATTATTTAATAAAATATATTAATATATATACATATGATGTATATTTACATGTTGTTTTCAATCAAGAGTATAATTAGTTTTTAATTTGTTTTATTTAAGTGCATGTATTTGAGTTGCATGGAGATTTAAAAAAAAGATAAGGTTAAATGCATGATTAAACTGTTAGGGAAAATGATATTTTAAGATATTTTATAATTGCAAAGTCAAATAGATAAGGAAAGAGATATTTTATAAATTCCATGCTTAAATAGGAAATTGATTGAATTATATGAGTTAGATAGAAAAAGAAAGAAATCCAATTAGATGTGTACTTGTGTTGATTTTTGAATGCATGGTCGAATTGTTAAGAAAAAAGGATATTTAAATATATCGAAGAATTGTAGAAGTATTTATATTTGAATGTTTGTTTAATTAATGAGATTTAATTGGGAAAAAAATATGAATGCATGGTTAAATAGAAAAGCCAAGAGTTATTTTTATACATTGATAAAATGGCATGTTTTGAATAGAGAATTGAAAAGATATAGGTTTTGGATAGAAATAGAATATAGTAATGGCAATAGTTTATGTTGTATTGGAAGTAAATCTAGGAAATGAATATATTTGAAAAGACAAATATTTATTATGTTTTATTTATTTTCATAGAGCAATTTAATCGTTATGAATGGAATATTAAAGAATATATGTAATTAAATTTATTAATATATATATTTGGTGTCTATATAATATGGAGCATATATATATATTAAGTGTAAATTCATTATCGTATTTAATTTTAATAAGATGCATGCAATATATTATTGAATAGAGATTTAAAATGGATTGATTAGTGTATATGGGTAAATGGGTAGAGAAACGATATTTTATTATGTTAAAGTGATATGTTCTAAATAGGAAATTGAATGAAATATAAGATTTGGTTAGGAAATGGAAAGAGTTTATTTGCATGATTTTGTGTCGATTTAAAAGTAAATTAAGAAGTTGTTTATATTGATGAGGCAAGTAGTTATCCTAATTTGCTTTCTTTCCATTACAGCAATTAATTCATTGTGAATGAAATATGAAAGAGATATGGATTTAGTATATCCAAAAGTAGTAACTTCCTCATGATTATCTTGAATAATTTAATTCTCTGTATTCAGTAAAGAGAAGTAAGTTTAAATGTTTTAGATTCTCAATAATGAAAGAGGAAATAGGGGTTATGATTATTTCAGATGATCTAGGTATCATGTCTTTGACTTTGTCAACACTACCTATTGAATGAGTATGGATTTAGGAAATCCAAATATTAGATTTGATTTATGGCTTGAATGTTTTTGTTGCTATGTCGTCAAGTTGCATTGTGGGTTTTGGGATTTAGTGTTAGTCCTAAATTATAAGACTTCCAGAAGAACTTAGTGGATGAGGGTTATCGAATCTTTATGTCAACCAGTTGTTCTTCCCTTGTGTAGTGCATGGTGTATTTTCAATTATTACCCGGTTTTCATGAACGGGGATGTTTGTACCTCTTTGGTTTAGGAGCGGATTATGGGATCTGTGTCTCCTTGTATGGAGTCACCTTGTTATGTGGTTTCATCTTGATGCCTCCTGTGAAAGGAGTGGACTATGTGTTTTGTTGCCTCCAAAATAGTTGGAGTGAGTTCTTATACTTGTTTTTTCCCTTGGGATGGAGTGGTTATGATTCTTAGGTGTATGCTCTTGAGATTCCCTTGGTGATTGGTATTTGTATACGTGTATGGTTCTCTGAACATAATTGGTTTATTTTATGTCTGGAAGCAATGTGACCTATGTTAGTGATGTGAGAGTTGTACTTGTTTATTGCATTTGCTTGGATATTTCAGTATGAGTTAGTTTGAGTCTGCCTTTGGTTAGAGGTAGTAGTATCTTGATCATGTTGTGTGGTTACTATCTCCTAGCGTGGGGGGTGGGCCTTCGGGTACCACATGGTTGGGTGGAACATGCACCAAAACCGTTGGGTCCCCCTTGATCTTCAGTTCATGGAGGCAAGACATCCAGATGGACAACTCGCGGTTCTTATTGTATTTTCTTACATTGTAATATTTCAAATTGTATAAGTTATTTTATCCCTCTTATGTTATGAGGTGAGATTATGTAATTGTTATACTTTTGTACTATAGTCTCATTCTGGGAATGAGTGATGTAACTATTGGATTAATTTAATGTTTTTGAGATTGTATCTTGGATGTTCATCTTGTTATGTTATGTGGTATTCTTATGATGTTTGATGTTTATCTCATAAAGTATTTATTGCTATGGTTTATGTAAGATGTATGTGTGGGTTTAAGTAATCCTAACCTTGTAGCCTTAGAGGTTGTTGTTAATTAGTCAGTGAATGTGTATGTTATTACACTTTATAAAAAAAAAAAATTGGTTCACTTAAGTCGTTAATTACAACTTCCTTTAGGGTTACTTGGCAGGGCATTACAAATTCACTTTAGTGGCTATAGTTTTGTTTGGTATTTGATGGTTTGATCCTTATGTGGTGATTTCATGGCTTATTACTTGTTTGACATTCGATTTGCAATGTTATGTTCCTTACTATAATTTGAGGAATACTTGCATGGTAAGAGTTTAAATGGGATTTGATTTAAGGAATTTGCATAGGCCCCTCTTGGTCGCTGCTTTGCCTCCTTCATTGGGTATGTCCATATTGTTGTGCTCCCCTGTGTGTTGCCCTTAATTTCCCTAGCTTTGTGCCAACCATCAAAGCAATTATTAGAATGCCAAAAGTAGTTATTTGAAATGAATTTACCACTTCTGCTCCAATAGATTGCTCAGTTAAGTGATTTATTCATAGGTTGTTTAAAACATACCTTTTTGTGGTGCTCAACTTATGACTCAAATTGGTGATTCTCTCATTGCATTCTTGAACTCTCCTTTTACCTTTGATACTCGATTATCCTTAGTGCCTTCTTCTAGACTAATGTATCAAGGGGAAAATGTGTTTCTCTATTTTATCAAACGAGTTATGTCATTCTTGTCTCCAATATTTGGAGGATTACAACAAATAATCCAATGCAAGAGATCATCCTTCCTATAGGGTTAAGTTACTTCAAGTGGCATCTTCCCATCTTGAGGTTGTGTATTTAATTGTTCATGTTTCTTTGATCACTCATGATAGAAATTGATATTAGGTAATGTGTGGCCTTCCTTGCTATTTCGCATTCAATCTCAGATCATCTTTTTGTTGTGTTGAGTTTGTTGCCTATTTATTGTTGAAGTTTACGTTGGCTCGTGATCACTCTCTTTGCATAGATTCGCCCTAGGGATGGTTAACCGATCTGCATTTAAATTTAGTGAATTTCATTTTTAATGCTTTAATTTATATAACATGTGAATGTATTAGTAATATTTTGGTTTGGCTTTTATATATATATATATATTTGTTTGGCATTTGCTTGAAATTTCTAAGGCCTTTTCTTCAAATCCGATTTGCACAACCTCCTAACTTTCCACCTGGGAGACACGACCTTTGAGTTCTTCAACCTTGTATCCACACGCCCCCTCCAAGCTGAGCCATTATTGCCCTTGGTATCTGGTGTTGGGTATATCTACTTGCCAATGCGCCTTCGTTGTTGCCTAGCAGCGGATCTATGTGTGGTTGTTTTTGTTTCCTTCTTCTATTGTTACTGTTCAGTGTAGTATATTCCCTATGTATTGCGTTGGAAATTCTATATATATTGTAATGGTATATCATTTATATATATATATATATGTATATTTATATCTTTATGTTTTCAAATCTGTATTCTATGTTTAAACCACATTTAATATCGGGTTATATATATATGGTTCTAAAAATAGTTTTATGTCCATAAAACATATGTATATTTAAATATATATATTTATATGTGTAAAACAAGACTTTTGATGGTGTCTAAATTATTTAAAATATCAAAGACTCTAGAATTCTAATGTTGAGAAATTTGATAGTAATTCTTTCCTTTAATTATTCACTGTTGTTTCCTCTTATTTAATTAAAATTTCTTATGATAGATACCTCTTAAGAATTTTTAAATGCTTATTATAGGAATCAATGGAAGCTAGAGAAGGAAATATAGTATTATATAATATTAGTGGAATAATTGAAATTGAAATTGAGTTAATTAAATAGTTCGTTTCTTTAATTGTGATTTATTTCATAAAGAAAATTAGTGATTAAGATAGAGTTTTGAGATAGTAATATTGTTGCCTTTAATAGCTTGATATTCATCTATCGATTTTTTTAACCTATTAATAGTTAGTTGATTTAGTGATCGTTGCAAAATAAATAGGCTATTACTAGATGTAGTGGTAAGATATACCATAAATTATCATTGTGAAATTTACTTTCATATAAACCTTATAGCATTATTTTATAGTTGAAATTTTAATACTAGGGTGGTGAAATGAATGCTTCATGGATGATAGAGTTACCTTGGAATATCGTATTTATAGTATTTTAATTTGATCAAGTGAATAACTTATTTCAATGTCGATTTAATTTACAAACTTTAGGTTTAGTTCATGGTTGCAATGTGATTGCTTGTTGATGTACAATCATGATGTATTGTTGGTTGATTTTACTGTTGGTAATTGTGGTTGATTTGGTATTGAGTGGATTATGTTAGTTTTGGTTGAGTTTGAAGATCTCTTTGTGATTTTGGCACTCATTATTCTACACTTGTTGATTCATAATTGTGGATTGTAAATAGCCTTTTGGGATCGTGTGATTGTTGCCACTTCGATGGGAAACCATTGGGTTAGTGATTGGTTAGTATTCCAGAGGTTAGAGGGGAGTACGATCTTAACTTGCATGTGTTGGTATGGGGGTCGGGGATTAGGTGAGGCTACCTGGGTAACCCGGGATGGGGGTCGGAAACCTAGGAAAATCCACATTGGGTAACCCATATCAAGACATGAATGTTTGCATGAATTATTTGTGAGTTGTTGATCTTATACCTGATATGCTATGTGGATTTTAGCCTTGCACTGTGGGAATTGTTATATGTGGAGACTTTATGCGAGTTGATGCATGTTTTGCTTTATGAGTTATTTCTTGTGACCTTTTTATATTGTGCAAGTTGGCTTACTCAATTAGTGGATTGTTGAGTCTTTTGTTGTTAGTAGGGGGAGTGGCTCTTAGTGGGGGTCAGCACACAAAGTGGCGTCTGGGCAACTCATTAAGATTTTATTTAATCAGTGATAACCTAAAATTAAATTAAGAGGGGTTGTGGTAGTATCTCACCATTAATCCAAATAAGTTAACCTCATTCATGGCTCAAGTGCTCACTTAGGCTTGAGATGAGTGGGAAGGTCTGGAATAGAAAATATCAACTGCCTTGTCCTCTTGAAAGGTATATTGATCCCGCACGAGTGAGAATGGGGGTCGGAGATCGGTTGAGGTTATCAGAGTTTAACCAGGTAGGGGGCCGCTAACCTATGAAGATCCACATTGGGTAACCCAAGTCAAACTTATGTGATGACACCCCACCCTTTAGCAACCCTATATGCTTGTTGTTCCCCTATTGTAGTTCTTGTACCTCTGGAAGTGGATGTTCCTTGTGTTTTTTGTTGTTGTGTTGTGGAGTCTTGTAACCTTTTATGTTTGACTATTTTTTCATTGTGGGTCCTTCTTGTCATCTCCTAGCATGGGGGGTGGACCTTAGAGTCCACATGGTCAGGTGGAACGTGTTATGCACCCCATTGGGTTCCCATTCGTAGTTTCGTGAAGCATAGGGTTGTACCATTGCAATGATTCCAAAGCTTCAGTAGTTTGGAGATAGTATTGATGATATTTACCTTGTTCATTTATGTTGTATTACTCTTGTAATTGATGTATTTTTCCCACTATGTGTTGGGAAGCATTGTTGTGCATTTGTAATCCTAAAACGATTTTATTTCACATTGATGTATATGTATACTCTGATTGATCAATGTAAAGTATATATGTTCTTGATTATAACATGTGTTCTTATAAGGATGCTATCATTAATGTAATATAATGGATGTATGCACATTGTTTACTTATCCTATGTAATGGTTTATAATGAAATATTGTAATGTGGTAATTATCGTTATGGAATGGGTTTATGAATAGTAATGCAGTCATGCATACCCCAGAGGACGTAGTAGATATTGTATATGTATAATTGCATTAGATGTGTTGTATGTTAATTTCCATCTTATGTCAGTTTTACTGTTAAAAAAAAAAAATGTGTGGTAAATTGTTAGATATCATGTTGTCCTTTGGGTTGTGCATGGTGCGGTGTTATAGCATAGTTACAAACATGGCCAATCATAATGGAAGAAAAATAATTTATTATTTACTTGACATAAAAAATGCTCATATATAGAAGCTAAAACATTAAAGTAGATTATATGAAAATTAAATAATGAATTTTGATTTGCTGAAATTAAAACATTTAATCACTAGTTAACAATTGCCAAGAAATAGTGTCTAGGTGTTTTACATAGATTTTTGTGAAGATTAAGTATGCTAGTTTACTTATTTGATTTAATTTTTCGTATTGTTTTATCTATATTTATATGTATTGGATTTATTTGATTTGATTTGTTATATAATTGTATCTATATATTAGGTTAATCTAAATTTATATGCATGTTGTAATTATAGTTTATGTTTTATTTAATTATGTGGGTTATTGTAGTTTTAAATTTTTATGTTAATTTAAAAAATATTTGTTGGTTCTATTTTAGTTTTCTAGAACACAAGTTAACAAGGGAGAACATCTCTAGATGTCATAACATGTTATAGATAAATTATTTATAGTAAGATATCTCTATTAAAATTATCACAAATTAATATATTACTCACATTTATTTTCATCTCAACTTGATATTATTTTATAATTATAAGAAATATAATATTATATATAATTACATATTGTGTGCAGGTTTTTTTCTACTTCTAAAATTGCAAAACAAATAGAAATGCAACAAGGGAAATACACATACAAACAATCAATAATTAGCCATAAGTTGAATCTAAAAAAACAACAAAAACAAATGGAAAGTTATACCTTGCTTGCTTAGATTGATGAGTTGGTTGGCCCTTTGATGATGCTTGGATGTATTCTCCTTGATGAGAAAATACCTACAATAATGGAGGTGGGTCTAGTGATTGAAGATGGTAGGTGAGATACACTAATGGCTGCAAGAATGACTTGAATGCAAGAATGGCTTGAATTCTCATCTCTCTAATCTCAAACCTCTTTAACTTGAGGCCGAAGCTCTCAATTTAAAGAAAAATGGACGGTTGAGATTGAGTCATCATGGACAAGATAGAGGGTTGTGGTGAGTTGGGGACTCACAAGCCATCACATCTTTCCATGTGGAAGGTGAGATGGAAAGAGGACAAGTGACATGAAAAATGCCATGTGATGTGGAGGTACTTGCAAGTACCTTGGGATTGAAGAGGATTTCCTCAAAAAAGAATTATTTGTCCCCATATGGGGTTGATAGTGACAAGTGAGGATTTTTAGAAAGTCCTCTCTTATCACCATGGGGATTTGAGATGGTGTTGGAGAAATAAATGTGATTTTTTAATTCACATGATTGGAAGTACCCAATGGATAAGACAAGGTCCTCCTAAAGGAGGTCCTTGTCCCATGTGACTGAAGTGACCTATGAGAGGTTATGGGGAAGAGAGATGCATGGGAGGAATAAATGGAATTAAAAATTCCCTTAACGTTGTTGGGAGAATAAAATGGAATTAAAAAATTCCATTGGGATGTGGGAAGGGTTGACCAAAGGACTTATTAGACTAATGATGAAGGATTAGAAGAGGGTTAGGCGGCTAATGATGATTAGGAGCCAACTTGTAAAATTTTGAGGTGTGACACATCCTAATCGTGGATTAGGGATGTGTCACATCCCTAATGATGGGACTAGGAGATGAATTAGGATTAACTGTGGATAGGACATAAAAGAGAATTAAATAAGTGGATTATTTATTTAATTCCTTGGAAGAAAGGGATAAAGGGGTAAGGTATTTAATTATTTAACTAAATACCTTAGGGATTTAGAAGACTTTAGGGGGATTAATTAAATAATAGTAACATTATTTAACTAATGTGGATAAAAGGATATTTAGACGAAAAAGGTAAATTTGGCCAAATATAAGTGGTCAAATTTAGATGTTTACACATATAAAAATAATAATTCATATTGTATGAGGTATAAAATGTATAATATATCTATATGTGTCTACATATATTACATATATATTCAAAAATAATAATTTGAAGATTGTATCATATATACAACTCAAAACTAAACTTATATGTACATTATTAATTACTTATATATACATATATTTTAATTAATAGTGTATAGTCCATGATAAATATACATATATTTATTTTATTGTGATCATTACAAATTATATACATAATATCCTTGAAGATTCTATTAAGCCTACAATATTATTAAACATAACTATATTTTTTTATTAAAATATATCAATTTTAATATTAAATCCACATATATTACATGTAATAATTGATCCAGCTTAAAACCTTTAATATATAAACATCCATAATCATATTAAATTATATTCATATTAAATATATACCTAAAAATTCATATGCACATATGATAATATTTATATAAAAATTCACATATATTACATGTAATCATTGATCCAACTTAAAATCTTTAATATATATAAACATCCATAATCATATTAAATTATATTCATATTAAGTATATACCTAAAAATTCATATGCATATATGACAATAGTTATATTAAAAAGGGAACCAACTTATATTAGAAACCATTTCATTTTACACTTTTCATTACTTAACCTATAATTTTTTACTTTATCGATTATGTCATAATTTTTCACTTTACAAGTACATTAATAATACATATAAATTTTAGTCTCATATTTATTTGCTCTTTATAATTTCCTTTAAATTTATATTACTAAATATTTTTAATTTGATATTAAGCTTGTTTTAAATTTCGGTTTCCTTATCTTATAATTTTATTCAATATTTATAATTTATATTTTACATTAAAATTATTAAAATAATAGTTTAATTTATAATTACTATGTCTAATAAATTTTCCTTCCTACTTCTTGTTCCTTGAGTGGAAAGAATATCAAAATAAAAATGGTGTATCCATATAATATAATAATATTAGTTAACTATTTAAACATTAAATTTAAAATTTAATATTAGTTATTTTTAATTGTTGTGTGGTTGTCTTGTTAGTGTAGACACCTAAAAATGACTTAGGCCTACGACCACTATTTTATCATCTTTCATCCTACCATAATTATGGAATTTTAATTATGTTTCTAACTCACATTCAACTATTAAATTAAATAATTTATAATTATTTAATTAATTCATAATCTCTCATTCTTCATGATTATTAAATAAATAAATCTTATTTATTTATTTAATATGTCACTAATTATCAAAGTCATTTCATAATTAAATAAAGCCTCATTTATTTTATCCTTATCATTAATATCCTCCTGATTATTAAATAAATATATTTAAAATATATTGATTTAATATGTCACTAACTCCTAAATCCTCTTAATTAAATAGATTTGATAATTTATTTAATTAAATTCTTCTAAATTAAATAGTTATTTTTAATTATTTAATTGTTGCATGTGACACTTCTATATTTTTAAATTAAAAAAAAAATCATTTAAAAATATCTCACATGTTAACTGATTATTCATTTAGTAATTAATTTCAAAAATCAATTACTGCTTATCTCACAAAATCCCTATTTTGAATTAATTTAATTCAAAATGGAATTATCCATCTACAAATCAAGTAATTTCTAAAATTACTAATTTTCTAAAAATCCCACCTTCTTATCTTCTTATTTTTACTAATTTCATCTCAACTGTCACATTTAGTCTTGATTTAATTTATTTAATTAAATCTTATTCACACATGTGGACATTTTACCCTAACCCTAATTGAGAGTTGCCATTTTGAATCTTAACCATTGATTCTAGGGCATTTTTTCAATCTCTCATCTCATCTATCCGTGCAAAATTGCATTTTCTATAAAATGACAATTTTGCTCTCATTTCAAGGATCTTGATCTTAATCTGAATTTTCTTAAAATCATTTTAGACTTTTTGCATTCTAGGCAAATAGAGTTGAATACTTGCATTTAGGGTTTTTATTCTATTTTGCATAATTCATTTAAAGTAAATCCTTCAAATCTTGTTTAGGTCTAGACACTTATAGTTTACTCACACATACAATCTGAGGCATCCATTTATCACAAAAAAGTTAGGAGGTACAATGGAAATGAGCCATGGAGGAGAGAAAGGGGTGAGATTGTTCTAGTCTCATTCCTTTTCTCACTATTTCTCCTTTGCATTCCATTGGTTGTTGGATAATATTTATATATGCATTTATTAGACTAACAATATGTTTTGTAGGAAATTATCTATCATTACATTGTTGAACCCGACAATCTAACACACTTTTGCAAGTTTGGTACAGCCTCGGATTTTATTTTATTTTGCAGAAACAAGTACGGCACGCCACATTTGCCTTCTCATGCGACGCAACCGCTCTGTTGCGCCGCATTCGCCTTCACGTGCAACACAACTGATATGATGCACCGCATTCACCACTCGTAGAGCCGCAAATGACATTATGCAATGCATTTGACAGAACTCGAATCGTATCTGTCAAGTCGCAACTGCCAAGTCGCATCTGACGAGACGATTCTGTCAAGACACATCTGCTATTTCACGCCGCAAATGACTGGTAATTTGCATTATTGAATTGTAATCTAGATCCGACCAACCGCGACCAATAGTTGATTAATTTATGGGGTTTAAAATGAACCAACCCTAGGATAGACATCTAAGTTGGAATTTATCAATCCTAGGATAGAAAATTTAATTTGGAATTTATCAATCTAGGATAGTCACCACATTTTACTTTTGTTTGGTTAAAATGAACCCCATGCTTTTGTGAAGCAATATCTTCACATAGAGTAGAAAATTTTTCATTTGGGTTTAAAACTGAACAATTTGTTTACTGTGATTGATTGGATAATAGGTATATACTCTCCCCTTTACTAGGTGATCAAAAATCTAGACTTATCCATTTTTATATTTATGCATTTTTCATGTTTTCTTAAATCCTTTAAAAGGCTTGCCATAGTGGAAAAAAATACTCACCCTCCAGGAAGGACCTAAGTGGGAACAACCAAAGCCAGGTTTTCCAACCCATATTCAACAGCAGTAGGCAAGATAACCATCCCAAAAGTCTTTGTTCTAAAGATTGGGAGGTCTCCTGAGGGAGTTTATCTATTGTCATGCCAAACGGAAACCTTGACTAAGAACCATAGTGTAGAAGCCGGCTGTGTCAGTATCCAGACATTGTTTCAATTACAGTGCAAGGGGAGGGAAGAATCTACCCCCAAGACACTCACCATATAATCGCCACAGATTGTTTGCTCAGGGGATTCGGTATCCACTTCCGTCACCTTGAGTATGCACCTGGAAAAGAGAAAAACACGGGTGCCCTCTAGGGGGTGACAGTTGTGTGAGTCGACACAATTTTAAGATGTGGGTTGTGATTGCTATGATGACATTTTGACTATTAAGAGTGAGTCTGCTTGAATTTTTTTTTTAATTTCTATGTGTTTGCCAACTATTTTCAAACAAACTAAACATCAACAATCTAGGTCCAAAACTTGTCAAATCGGCCAAACTGTTTTCATTTTTTCCAGATATTGCTTCATGCAACACAATCGCTCTGTCAAACCGCAATCGCAATATTGTGAGCCGCAATCGCTCTGCGGAGTCGCATTTGCAACATCCTAAGTCGCATTCGCTATACTAAGCCGCATTTGCTAGTATCAAACCACATTCGCTCCACTAAGTCGCATTTGCCAGTCTTAGAACCACAGTCGACTGTCATTCAGCACATTTTCCTAATCAAACACCGCATTTGAAATTTTGAACCGCAATTGCTTACGGCTGAGCCGCATTTGCTCTCTCAAACCGCAATAGACCTGTCATACCGCATTTGCAATCCCAAATTCCGCATTTGCTATTTTGCAGAACATCTGTTGAAACCTGCAACGCATTTTCTATTGTGCAACATATTTTCCATGTTGAAACGCATATGTTGCTTATAGAGACGCATTTGAACCTACACCACATTTGAAACATTAAGCAACGCATTTGCCTGGCTTTTGGAAAAACTTTATTCCTATCAAAAACCAGAGGCCAAAATTTTGCAAACATATTTTCCTGGCATCTTTTTCCCAGTAGTCTCTATCCGAAACCAGCAAAGCACTTGTCCAAGTCATCCATTTTTGCATTTTAGTTTTCATCTAGCTTGCAATCCGTCATCCTCATCTTCATAGGCAAAGTCTTAAGTCCTTAAATTTTTGCACACCTTTGGGATAGGCAAACTTTCCTTCCTTTGTCAAACCATTGTCTCAAAAATGCATTGTCATTGGACCAAGTCAAATCAAATAAATCCTAAGTCATTATCCTTTGGTGAGCTACTTCCAACTCATAAGTCTAGTGTGGAAATCTCAACATGTCATTTTGTCATCTTGTCCTTCAAACCAGTCCTTTGACAATCCAAATCGAGACATTGGCCAAACTTTGAGTGGTTAGAAAACCTTTCCTAAAGGTAATTTGGCATAAGACACTAATTTTGATCCTCGTTACCACTTTGCATTTGACATCCCTTTTTGTCTTCATTATCACTTTGCATAGTCTGAGTCTCATTCCATCCACCATCATGTCTTCAAGTCACTATAACATTCTTGCTAGTCAAATTGAATGCCAATTCATTAGTAAGGGTCAAGCACAATTGGCTAGGGACTTCAAAATGCTTTACCTCCAATCCAATTCCAAATTCACCTCAACCTCTAGTCCTCCATCCATCTATCCATCTTACCAACAATCCATGGGTCCTAGTCCTCTATCCATCTACTATCAGGGGTCCCCTAACACCATCCACAACACTAAGTCACAAAAAACTTTCATTACCCACCCTAACCTTGACAAGGGAAACCAACCATCCATCAATCCTAGTCCATCATACACTCATCCCTTCCAAGTCTTCTTGTCATATCCTAGTCTGTCATTCAAGTCATATCCTAGTGCTTCATCATATCCTAGTCCACCACCCACGTCATATCCTAGTCCACCACCCACGTCATATCCTAATCCTCCACCCACGTCATATCCTAGTCTTCCATTCATGTCATATCCTAGTCCTTCATCATATCCTAGTCCACCACCCATGTCATATCCTAATCCTCCATCCACGAAAAATCCTTGTCATGCATTCATGTCCTATTCTAGCCCATCATCCCTCAACCAAGTCTAAAACTTCATGTCCTACCCTAGTCCAGCATACACCAATCCATTTCAAGACACTCCATTTGGAAATCCCACCTTCTTACCTACACTTGAGGATACATATCAAGAGGCTAGTCCAAAGCACAACATTATAACATCATCATCATGTAAAGGTCAAAGTAGTCCATCCCATGACCCTATCTTTAAATCCATTCAAGAAGTCCTCCTGGAAAATCCTGGCACACTAAAGACACTTATCCTTGGTCAAGATTCCATCCACAACCATGTCATTCAAGATGACCCTATCCTTGGTCAAGAGTCCATCCACAACCATGTCATTCAAGATGACCCTATCCTTGGTCAAGATCTTATTTTCAATCATGTCATTCCAACTATGCCCATCTTTGATCAAGACACTATCTTTGATCAAAACAAACCACTCCTTGACCTCTATGCCATTCATGATGACACACTTGAAGATGATTCCATCCAAAATTCAAGTATTGACACTCCCAACAGTGAGACACTTGCCTCCATAGGACACATAGATGATCTACCACTAGAACAACAGTCTCCTAGCATGGACATATTTGCAAATGATCAAGCTATAGCTAAATTCAGTGGGCTCTATGACAATGACCATGAAGACAGTTTTGACATAGACTTTGAAGCACCAATAGAATCACAAGAGTCCGGCATGTCACCAAATCAGACTGAAGATATTAATCACAAATCTTTCCAACATGTGAGTGAAACTACAACATCCTATCAATTAGGATCATCAATATTTTTTAGAGCAGGCTTCCTTTCAGAGGAGAAGATTTCAAGCATTAATTTCCACAATAAGGATGGGTTAGCATCTTGCTTCCAAAGTAACAAGTATCCCATTGCCAAAAAAATCTGCCAGAACATGCATTATCAAGGAAAAGGATTAGGCCTACACGAGCAAGGAACCATTGAACCAGTACAAGTTTAGGCAAATTACAGACACCAAGGTCTTGGCTACTCCTCAGTCGGAAAATCTAAAGATGTTAGTGGTCCCTCCTCAATATTGGGGGAAGCTTTATCTAATACAAACATCAAAATGGGTGTCATGAGTAGTCCTTATCATAATATTGCTACCAATACCGCTTCCCTCCACACCCCAAAACCGTCATTCCATCATGAATAAACCCTCCATTTGGAACCAACAAAAGTCCTACAAATCAAAAAATTAAAATCACATGTCAAAGGCCATGGAATCAATCAAAAATACCAGTGGACAAATGAAGCTAAAATGGATCCCAAAACAAAATGGGTCAAGTCAAGAAAATAATGAATTAGGCAAAGAAAATATGCCAAAAGTCAATCAAAATGTGGAGCCACAACACAAGAGGACTCCCACCTATAATACATGTCCACCTCCTTCAAAATCGCTATCAAGCAAGACATATAAAAGTGTTGGTTCCAAATGCTATCAAAAATCCAACCTCCATCATCCATTACCCAAAGTTTGGAGAATAAAAATGGCTACATCCAAACATCCCACTAACCCATCCATGTCCACCATCATCCATCATAACCCTACATCCTCCTTAACGTCCAAACATCCCATGTCACAAATCCGTCGCATCTTGGCAGAAACTCTCTATCATAAGGACTCTCATGGTGCTCTATCATGACGTGTGTATTTTGATAAGGCCAACTCTAGTATCAATAAGGATCAAAATGACATCAGTCAGTTTTATGCAAGCACTACCATCCTGACAAGGTAAATGCTTCAGAAAGGTCACTATTGGCATGTCATGGCACTAGTCTCTACATCGGCACCATCAAAGGCTTCAGCACAGTTAGTGGTCATCTAAAGCATCAAGGCTATCTGGCAAAAAAATGCAAAAATACAAAAAAATCGTCACCTTGATGAAAACCTGGCACACAGGCATCTTGGTGACATCAAAAAAATTAAAAATAGTAAAGAGAAAAAATTTGTCCAATGGTGAAAACCTGGCAAATAGGCGCTTTGGATAAGTACCATGATGAAAACCTAGCAAATAGGCATCATGTGTAAATAAATCATTTATGTCGACCATTGCACTTGGGGGCAAGTCATCTCATCTCCCATTCCCTTCACATGACATTTCCATCTATTCATCTAAACCCTATCACTTTTTCGTTCATTTTCCCCCCGACTTTGATCTTGATAAGGACTATAGTACAAACACAAATCATGCTTTGGAAAAATCTTGACATATCTATCTTTTGGTCATACCTTATTCATTCCATATCATGTCATTACCATCATAGCCTCATGTGACATTTTCCTTGATAACTATAGGATAATAGCCATCCATGTCTCCTATCTTTTACCAAGGCCATCCATTGTCCTTTTATACCTGTCACCCATCTTGGTTTCCCTTATCACTAAGTCATTCCAAGTTCAAAAATATGGCAAACCTAGCACATTATCCAAAACATTTCCTTGGCGTTGTCCCTGGCCCTGCTACAGACTTTTATCCTCTTGTCATATCATTGTCATCTTTACGTTGTTTCGGGATGTGTCCTTCCCACATCAAACAACGTTGTCATTTTCATCATCACCCGTCAATTAGTATCCATCTTGACTAGTAGAAAAATCGTGGTTGTCTTTGGATTCATGTGCGTCAGCATCATTCACATGCATTTTCTCACAATTTTCGTAAAACATCAAAATCATAAAAAATAGAAAAGTCCTGAAAAAAGACCTAAAATTTTGAAAAATGTCCTGAGAAAACACAAAAACATCCAAATCAATGTCAAAATCCCAAAAATAGAGTCAAGGTCAATCGTATCTTGTCAAGTCAGTCTCGTCAAACAATCTTTTGTCACCGTCTGAACTACGTTGTCTCTGCGCATTTGCTACGTAGGCAAGATTCACCTTTGAAATCCCCGAGACATTAGGTCAGTCCCTTTAGGTTTTTCCAAATAAAATCATGAGTCAAACATGGTCGCATCAGTCAAATAAAGCAAACATGGTCGCATCAGTCAAATAAAGCAAACATAGTCGCACTTGACGCAAGACAGTCATTTGAAATATCGCCATCAAAATCAACTCCAAATTAGACAACATAGTCCAATCAGTCATACAGTCGCAATCACTCAACTTGCCAAAGCATTAGTCAAAATGTCACTCTCGTCACTTTTTGGTCCTCTTCAAGATGTGTCCTTCTTGGATTTGGACCTTCTCAAAGTGTCATCTGCCTTTTCAGGATGTGTCCTTCTTGACCTTAGGCACCGTCAAACCGTCAAATCGTCAAAATTGTCAAGCTTTCAAACAATCAATCTTCGACAAACAAACATTGACAATACAATTAAATGGTTGTTAATTTTTGGCTATTTTATCTTATCTTTTTATTGACTTGTCTTTCGGTCATGTTACTAGCTACCTCAATGATGTCCCATTGTTGAGAAATTATGTCTCAACTTCCAGCTTGAAGTCCTCATTTTCATGCCTTGGTGATTTTGTGTTGTGTGCAAAGTTTTGGTGGAGGCGAAATCGGGATGGAACTTCGCATTGTTTTGTTTGCCTAAGTTTTGGGTTTCGGTTCTCGTTCCTGCTCCGACCCCGCTTCCTACCGTTTGTTTCTTCTCGCTTCGTTTTACAGGTTCTGGCGGAGGCGAAACCAGTTTTGGAAGTTGGCAATGTCCATTTGCCAGGTTCCTGTTTCAGTTTCTGTTCCGACTCCGGGTCTGACTCCTGCTTTTACGATCTAGTTCCTCTGGATGTTTGGATTCTCCTCGAGGTGTTTTCCTCCGCCTTGTCCTGGTTCTAGATTGTTGTTTCTTGCAGTTGGCGGAGGCGGAACCGGAACCGGATTGGTTCCTGATCTTGGACTTTTTTGGTGAAGTCTTGTTTTCTGTTCCTGTTCCGACTCTGACTCCGACTCCGGTCTTTTGTGTTCCCGTCTTGGTTTGACCCCAAGTTGACTTACCCTAGTCATAACTGTTTTCGATGAGTTCCTCTTTGCTGTGGGCGGACGCGGAACCGAAATGGTTCCTGAACCTGAAATTTCGGTAGGGTCATGTTTCGACTCTAGTTCCGTCTCCCACTCCGACTCCAGCATTATGTATTTTCGGTGGAGTCCTATTTCGACTCCGACTTCGACAGTGTTAGAAATGACTTGAAATCTTGGTCACGCCCGATGTCTGTTTGACCGTTTTGGTTGCTCTGTCAGCTGCGATTGTTGATGGGTCTTGGACGCATGGCATCTGGTTGAATAGTGATTGGACTAATACCAAGATAGTTATTGTGGCAGTTGCTTTTTTCAACGAAGGGTGGTGAGCTCAACCGTTTTGAGTAATGGCTTTGAATGCAAAGTCGGCTCGTTGTAGGAAATTTGTCAAATCTGACCAGTTGCGTGATTTGAGGATGGACTTCATTGCTCTTCTGAGTCAGTTACATATGGATGAGAGATATGTCATTTCTCATAAGTTAGACAAGTCAAGAGTTGAGTCGCAAGTTGCAGAGCAAGTTTGAAGTTGCGAGCTGAAGAACAGAAGGACGTGAGTTCTTGAGGAGGGTTTTGAATTGTATGTTGTAAAAACATTGTAACAGTGAATCTGAAACTCTCTGGGTGATTGTGAGCTGAACAAAGAAGTCTGGATATTGTATGTAATCGATTCATTACTGTAATACAATATAGTTGACTTTGTATGGTGGGTTTTTTACCTAAAAGGGTTTTCCCACGTAAATACTGTGTCATCTTTGTTTGCTTATCTTTTTGGTTTCTCATTGCCATGGTTGTATGCATCTCTATAAGTTTTTGAAACTGCTAGTTTTTCATTTTTTTGCTTCTCTCCCCTAAAGTAAAGGTGTTAAGGGAATGTATTCCGCACTATTGGGTCAGTAGATCCGCATTCTTTTCCCTTCACCCATGAAGGATTTAGAGGTACGATGATGTCTCATGAACTACTCTATTTTTCTTTGACTGTTGTTTGTGGATTGTCTTGACAAAAAGACTGGGGCAAATTGGCCTCTAGTATGAGTTATGGAATTCCTTGTCTGTGATCATTTTTTTTGCAAGTGGATGACCTTGCACACCTTGTTCTATGTCATACCCTGGTGTTTGTTGTCCATTTGTGTCATTTTTACCGCCCAATGATGATTCAAGCAAAACCTATTAAGTACCTTGGAAAATATTGAAGGATTCTAACATCATTTCATCTTTCGCATTAACTTGCATCTCCTTCCCTATATCAGCATCCATGTCTTCTATCTTAACATTCATCTTTTTCTCTCTAAAATTTCTTCTAATCTACATCATTATATATCTTTCCTATATACTTTTGTCTTTCATCATCTAGTCCTTTCATCCATTTCGAGAGCCCACTCGTATTCTCGGAACCCAATTGTCCTCTCGAGGGGGCATACCGCTACCCCCTCATCATTCTTCCTCATCCTACCTTCACTGGGGCATATTCTAGACTTGTTTTCTTTGCCACAATGTGACAAGCTGCATTATGACAAAGAGGGGCAAATGTAGACACTTAAAAACGACTTAGTCCTACGACCACTATTTTATCATCTTTCATCCTAGCATAATTATGGCATTTTAATTATGTTTCTAACCCACATTCAACTATTAAAATAAATAATTTATAATTATTTAATTAATTCATAATCTCTCATTCTTCATGATTATTAAATAAATAAATCTTACTTATTAATTTAATATGTCACTAATTATCAAAGTCATCTCATAATTAAATAAAGCCTCATTTATTTTATCCTTATCATTAATATCCTCCTGATTATTAAATAAATATATTTAAAATATATTGATTTAATATGTCACTAACTCCTAAATCCTCTTAATTAAATAGATTTGATAATTTATTTAATTAAATTCTTCTAAATTAAATAGTTATTTTTAATTATTTAATTGTTGCATGTGACACTTCTATATTTTTAAATAAAAACAAATCATTTAAAAATATCTCACACGGTTAACTGTTTCTTCATTTAGTAATTAATTTCAAAAATCAATTACTGCTTATCTCACAAAATCCCTATTTTGAATTAATTTAATTCAAAATGGAATTATCCCTCTACAAATCAAGTGATTTCTAAAATTACTGATTTTCTAAAAATCCCACCTTCTTATCTTCTTATTTTTACTAATTTCATCTCAACTATCACATTTAGTCTTGATTTAATTTATTTAATTAAATCTTATTCACACATGTGGGCATTTTACCCTAACCCTAATTGAGAGTTGCCATTTTGAATCTTAACCATTGATTCTAGGGCAATTTCTCAATCTCTCATCTCATTTGTCCGTGCAAAATTGCATTTTCTATAAAATGACAATTTTGCTCTCATTTCAAGGATCTTGATCTTAATCTGAATTTTCTTAAAATCATTTTAGACTTCTTGCATTCTAGGCAAATAGAGTTGAATACTTGCATTTAGGGTTTTTATTCTATTTTGCATAATTCCTTTAAAGTAAATCCTTCAAATCTTGTTTAGGTCTAGACACTTATAGTTTTCTCACACATACAATCTGAGGGCATCCATTTATCACAAACAAGTTAGGAGGTACAATAGAAATGAGTCATGGAGGAGAGAAAGGGGTGAGACTTTTCTAGTCTCATTCCTTTTCTCACTATTTCTCCTTTGCATTCCATTGGTTGTTGGATAATATTTATATATGCATTTATTAGACTAACAATCTGTTTTGCAGGAAATCATCTATCATTACAGTTAGAACATAATAGTATAATGAGAGGGAGGGTGAATCAATATATCCACAAAATTATTCAGTTCAGCTTTATTAATCAAAACTTCTTATTGTCTTAAACAAATAGACCATCAAATGCAGATCAAAAACATAAGCACATAACCATAACACCAGATTTACATGAAAACCCCTAGAAAAGAATAACCACGATGAGAAAGCTTCTTGGAGCTATTGTCCAAATCCAACCTCGCAAAATAAAACAAGATTTACAACAAGTTTTATGGGCCACAACCCAAAGGAAGTCACAACTCCCTATATCATAGTTTACAACACTTACAAAAAGAGGTTACAACCTCAATACAACATACTTGACACAATTTTACTAATCAATCACCACCACAACAACACCTCTACTCAACAACCTCTCCTACCTTCAATTCACTACTTCTGACACAAACTCAATCTTCAGCACCTCTTCTCTACTGCCTTTAGCTCACTCCTTTTGGCACACTACTCAACCTTCAACACATTTTCTATGTTTCCTTCAGCTCATTGCTTCTAGCACACTACTTAACAACCTCTACTGCCTTCAGCCCGCTGTCTTCAACACACTTTGTTACTCACATATATTTTTGCCTTCGGCTCACTACCTTCAACATGCCTCATATACATATTTGCATATTCACTCACTCACACACTTTGCAACAAACTTGATCTTCCATTTATATCCTTTGCAAGCTTCAAAAAGTTTCTCCTTGCCAACCAAAATGAATTGTATGGCATGAAACGTGCAACAGCTCTTAAAAATTCATCTTCAAAACATCTGTTGGAAGAGGAAATCAAATGCAATCCAAACTAGGAAATAAGCAAGACCTATTTTACCTTTACACACAACCCGACCCACATTGGCGCACATTGCAAAAAATTAGTGCAAACACCTCAATAAACCAAGTCAGCCCAGTAAACCCTTAATCCTTCCACTCATTAGATTCAAACCAAGGCAATACCAGAGAGATAAAACAACAGCATGTGGATCACTTCAAAATCATTAAATGATATTTAAAGACATTTTCATGCACGTCTTTCACTAATTCACACTACATTATGTTGGTGCAAGCAAGCAAACACAAACCTCAACATCTCTTGCATACCCAAAAGACACAGTCTTGAGATAGAAGATTGAAAACCAGACTTTTTGTACACCTTGAAGCAACACCTAAAACTTGAAAAGGGGAAATTTAAATAAAATATAAGCTTATCCTCCAAGCCTCAAGACCACATAATCAAATGCAGAGAAATGCAAAGAATTCCTCATATCCTTCTTGGTTGCAACAACATAGTCTTCACTCTGCTAGCTTTGGAAACAATTGTGGTAACTTTTATGTTATAAAAACAAGAAAATACATGTTTTACACTTATCTTTGTCTAACTTCCAAACCGCAAGGCCATATCTTCAAATGCAAAGGAATGTGGAGCATTCTCTTGAGCTCCTTTAATACAACTTCTTCAGCCACTGACTACATGAAAAAACTTTCTGAATTTATTTCATATCTTATGCAATGCTTTACACCAAGAGACAAAGAATACAATCATTCACAGCACCATATCAACACAATTTCTTCATAATAGCATTCACCTATTCATGAGCAATAGGAGATGTAGTAAAACCATGTACATCATGCTCATGGAATTCATCATTATGTTTGATACTTCATAGCACTTTTGATCACCACACTAATTGCATCACATGCAACCTTCCACACACTACCACCTTGTTGAAATCAATGACAACACCTACAACATGTCTTGTTGCTAATGTTTGGTGTTTTTTGAGATTTATTGTCTTTATTCCTTCTTGTACAAGGTACAAACCCTTTTAAAATCCCATGTTACCATAATCAAAAGCATTAAATCTAAATTTTATTTTACAAATGACATGTTTTCCACAAGGGGTAATTCCCATTAGTAAAATGAACAATATAAATACAAAATGATAATTTCTCAACATTAATATGAGCATTTTTTAATTAAATAGAATCTTAAAACATTTAGATTATGAAATAAAAAATTAAATAAGAAAAAGTTAAGTCCTTGTATGAGTCGATTTTCTTAGGTTGCCTTTAGTTTGTTGGACATTTGCTAGCCATATTACCTCCTCTCTTAGGAGAGAGGCTATGTTATGTTCAATAAATTTTACTCATTGACCACAATTTCAAGTATATGGAAATATATCTCTCCAAAGACTTCAAGTAAATTTGATATACATATTGGCAATATGTATCGTGCACAATGTCTTTTGTATATCAATTTTCCTAACACTTGCTTTTTATGTCAATCCTTTGACCATAAAACTAGAGATTCACCCTTAGCTATCCACAAGCCTAAACCAACTTCCAAAGTAGTTGATGATACAAGGAATAATGAAGATGTTTGGAACAATGTACATATGAGCAAAAAATAGTTGTAATAGGCCCAATAATTTATCATAATCCAACAATGGTTTGGCTACTAAAAACATAATGTTATATAAGACATCCTTAGCCTCAAGCTAATGATAAATCCATGGTTCAACAAGACCCTCTTAGTCACAATCCAATAGCAAAGCCAAGAAAGTAGTCATAACTTAACCAAAGACCACCCATCCTTCTAGTGAATCTTTTAAAGAGGTTAGTAAAACTAATAACTTAGAACTTCACTTCCTACAAGTCTATTATCCTTGATATACTGGTAGTTCAAACTACTTGTACATAAGAGGGAGGAAGGCGTTCATGTAGCCCTCCTTGGGAGATGCGGGAAGGGGAATATGTTCTTTAAAAATTAAATAAAGTCAATTAATTTTCTCCTAAAAATTGAAATCAATTTATGTAGAACATTTTTTCTTTGCAAGGGTTGAACTCCAAGGAAATGTCCTCATATCATCTTTCTTCATAAATTACATCTCATGGAATTTTGGGTTTTGGTGGATCCAATCAACAAATTCATGGTGTAGTATTTTTTATAAAGATTTACCCCTTTGAACAATGTTTGTCTTCAAGAGATTAAGGTTGTTGGATTTATGCTATTAGTTGTGTATTGTGTTATCTAGCTATATAGTATCTACTTCAATAGTAATCATGGGCAACGTCATGGTGGTGTGGTAACTTTTTTGATGCCAAGTAACAATCCCACTATGTTATTAATGAATATCATATCTAACAAAGCTTTGTGGGTCATTTTCAATCTATTTGGCTTTATCAATATGTATGCCTTGAGTGATGTGGTTGAAAGGATGTTGCTATGGTAATTTCTTGTAGATAAATTATCTTTGTCCTAATGGATATTTGATGGTGAATTTAATATAGTTGAGGCGGCATCTGATAAGTAAATCCACTTACCCATGAGATGTACAACTAGTTTCATGGTAAATGTGGTTCTACATGCACAATAAATTGTGCCTTTATGACCCTAATATTGATCACCAAAACATATCATTCAGTACACATGGTCCAACTTGTAAAGTGATAGTAAAAGAATAATTAATTGGATTTATCATACTATAATGTGTTTATACTTATAATACTCTATCTTCCTAAGTGTAATATAGTTAATCACATGTGGCATACTTAACTTTTATACTTTCATATATTAGTTTTCAGTATTTTCTTAGGTTGACTTAATTAAGATTAAGGGATATGTAGTTGCATAATTATGCATATTATTAATGAAGATAAATTTTCTTCTAGACCATCACAAGTTATAAAAAATCCATATCCTCAAAATGGTCTAATATTATTTTTCATTGTTTTGATTTTTATTCCTAGGAAATATCTTAACAAGTGGTAATAGAGCTACGATTTGAACTAAGAATTTTATTTTCCTCATAACTTACAGACCATGTGAATTTGACCATGACTTATTAAGATTTTGAGTAATATAATTATTGAATCTTAGGTAAAATCTTGGCTTTCTATGATTATTTTTTAGTAATTAAAATTTTATTACTTTCATTAATTTGATCTACAAGCCTTATTTTTTGTGATTTTTAAGATTTGTTTACATTTTTAGAAAGCTCGTGAAAAAATATGTAGAGTTGGTTCTCTATAGTTTCTTATTGGAGGAAAAATTAATTCTATAATTTAGTGGTCAAAGGTTGAACAAACATTAAATTTAATTATAGCTCATGTTTGACAATTGTATGGTTACAACTTGCACCTAACACTTTCCTCCCTTACATAATTAAAAACATGGAATTCAAAAATAAATACATCAACAGCCATGTCATATTTTGGACTAGAGGAATTTTCTAACTATACTAAATCTAATGACCAACTCTCTTTACTATCTACCATATAAAATTGAGAGAAATTTTCCACTAGGATGTGAAACAATGGTACATTTTATCGAATTTAATGTGTTTGTCTCATTTGAAACATAATTAAATGAGGGCTTGAATAGGTTTGAACAAGAACTATTTTATAAATATAAACCTCAACTAAACCACCTAGGTGGGTACAACCCCAACAGACAAAATCAAGGGATAAGGTAGCATTTTCAAGGTCCAAAATTAAACCTACCCAAAACAGACATCCATAAATTTGATGGTATGGATGTAACTTCATGGATAAATCTCATGGAGCAATAGTTTAAGGTTCATAATATACTAAATAATGTAATAATTAGTATATCCTCACTACATTTAGAATCTAGATATTGTCGATGGTACTAGTGAATGATAAGTGACAAGCAAGGGAAAGTGCTTAGTTGGAAATGATTTGCTAATGGTGTAGCAATCCACTATGAGAAACCATGGAAGAGAATCTATTTTACCCTATTGAAAAACTAAAAAAATAAGGGTTTGGAACTGAATATAATGTTGAGCATATGAGATTGGCAATGCAAACTTAAAATGTGAGTTATCAAAGGCTGCAAGGTTGCAACTCTACTTCAACGAACTTAATGACCGAATTAAGCATGATGTTTGTTTGTTGGAACCTTGTATAGTTATGAAATCTATTGAGGCATGAAACTAGATACTACCAAAATATCCACACAAGGTCAAGCCATATGATGGAAAGATAAAAATGTGACTTAACCTATCAACGAAAATGGGACCAACTTATTTAACCCAAGACAAACTACTAAGCTCTCTCCTTAATAGGAGGAAAAGAAAAGATAAAATCTAGTGTGTGTTAGCATTATGATAGCAAATGGTCTCGAGGTCATGAATGTGGTAATAGTGAGAAAATACTAAAAATTGTTGAGAACGAGGTTGAAGAAGAGGGAGAAGTAGCTACAAAAGAACCAAATGTGAAATTTCATCATGAGAATTAAGAGGAATGTGCTACTATCCCCTTACATGCATTGAATGAAGCAAGTACACCACAAACACTCAAAGTAATTGGTTATCTAAAAAAAATAAAAGGTGATAGTGTTAGTTGATATAGGTAGTACACAACTTTATTTATAGAATATTGGCTAATGAGCTCAATTATTTTGTGTATTCAATCTCTAATTTTTAGGTATGGTAGCCAATGGGAAATAACTCCCTTGTGATAGTAAATGTAAATGTCATCATATATAACTCTCAATAGGATCTTATCAACTAGATTAAAATGTTTGATATCCCAATTGAGAGAGTAGATATAGTTTTGGGCATGCAATGGATTAAATAGTTGGGAGCAATGTCTTTTGGTTTTCAAGACTTGTTCATGACTTTCAATACAAATGGACAAAGTATAGACTTATAAGGATACAATCACTATCAAATTATCAGTCCCATAGGACGAAGAAATTATTGTGAAATGTTCTTATGGTGCAGTGACACAACTACATTTTGTAGAAGCACAAGACACGAAAACTTGAGATCCACCTAAGGTTCAAGAGACCATTCAAAACCATTGATAGGTTTTTCAAGAACCAAAGGATCTAAATCCATACGACAGCCATGATTGTGTCATTTGATTAATACTGAGAACTATTCCTCATAATATTAACCTTATTACTATCCATATGAACAAAAGTTGGAAATCAAAAAATTGATCAAGGAAATGTTGGATTTAGACATTGTTCACCCTAGAAAAAGTGCCTATTCATCTCTAGTGATTATCGTTAAAAAGAAGGATGGGTCATGGAGAATATGCCCAAATTACAAGGAGCTCAACAAGCTTACTCTTAAAATAAAGTTACATATTCCTATTATTGATAAATTATTAAATGAATTGAATGGTGCAATTTTCTTTACTAAGTTAAATTTGTGTTCAAAGTATTATCAAATTTGACTACCAAAGTATGTGCATACAACTAAATTTAGAACTCTTGAGGGTATTGTGAATTTTTAGTTATGTTATTTGGTCTTACTAATGCTCTATCAACTTTTTAAAGCTTCATGAATTCAATGTTTTTGCCATTTCTTCAAACAAAATTGTTGCTATTCTTTGATGACATCCTCATCTATAATAAAACACGAGAAGATGAGCAATTCATACAAAAATGTAATAAGGTTAAATTACATGTTGTTGAGTACACAATTATACTAAGAGGGGGGATTCAATCAGTGTAAAAAAATATTTTACTTTTTCAACTTAACAATCACAATAGCATATATATTTCTCATATATTGAGAGAGGGAAATGGACTAGCTGATATATTTTCTAATCTTGGAGTTAGAGGTGCTAGGGAATGGGGATTGAACGAACCCCTACCTATAGAAGCTATTGTAACTATTAACCATGATGGCCAAATTTAATGTGAATGATGGTTTAGTAAGGTTTGGGGTGTGCATGACTTTCATCATGTGGCAGGTTATGATGATTAAGGGTGGTAAGCAAGATTTGGATCGAGCTAAATGTACAAGGGTTGATATCTATAGGGAACGAAACACTAGGATCATTAATCACTACTGCCATTATTCCTTTTTCACATGAATTATGGGCACTCTTTGCATAGCTCTTTCGAGATTTTTTCTCATTACTTTCAAGGTTTTCAAATATTTTGACTCTGCAAGTCCAGAAGCCATGGGAGGCTCAGATAGGAACCGCACTAAACCCTTCTCATGTGATGTGGTCAAGAAAAAGCCAGAGGTTTGGAAGATCTTAGAGAAGGGAGGGTTGACTTTGTACCTAGAGAGGTTACATGGCAACAATTCTCAAACTACAGAATTGTTCACTAAAGGGTGGAACAATAGGGTTCTCAAGCTAGGAGGAACGGAGTTTGATGTGAATGAAGATTTCATAACCAATATCATTGGATTGTCAATGGAGGGAAAGAAATTTTTTAGAGATAAAAAGGAAGCGTAGACTGCAATGCAAATATTTTTCAAAGGCGATGAATCTCAAGAGCTACGGATAGCAAGGAGTGGCAGGTATCAAAGGGAATCTGTTAAGGCGTTGTGGGGGGATGTTGTCGAGGAGCTCATGCGGTTCATTTGCCTTGAAGGTCGCTTCTCTATGGTAAATGCCTACCATTTTGTTTTACTTAATCACTTCCACCACAAGAAAAAGAACTCTTTCCCCTATTATCTTTTGGCTTCTCCGGATGTTGGCCTCATGGACCATAAGAAAAACCCAAAGAATCGTATTCTTCATGTGGGGCTTATCCTTTTAATTTTTTATTATGCTTAAGCATTTGAAGTGGTAAAGTCGCTTTCTACCCCTAAGGGTAAGAAGTAGAAGTCGGAGGAAGGTTATGAGATGGTCTCTGAGGAGGAGATGGCTATTAAAAAAAGTAAGAAGAGGAAGCTCATCTTGGAAAAGGAGTCGGCTTCTAAGGAGGATGTTGACTATGTTCCAGACTCTTTTGCTACCAAGGATGTGGATACTCAATCCCCTACTTTGGGGAAGTCAAAAAAAGAGGATTTGAGCCCTAATAAGGTTATGATACTTGCAGTGAGGAGCCGGCTGATGAAATGTTGAGTAGATGCATGAAGGAGAAGAAGGATATGGTTGTTGAGGCTTCTTCGCCTCCCCCTACTTTGGGCTCGAAACAAAATAAAGAGCTAGAGATGGGAGGTAATAAGAATATGGTGGTTAGGTTTGCGAGTAGAATGTTGGAGTTGAATTCTCCTCTTAAAATTGTTGGTAGACAAGGTGTTGTGGATTCTCTTATTGGGGCTCCAGATTTTCAAATGGAACGGAAGGTTGTGGCTGAGGTGGGGCAGGGTGATGAGGATTCTCCTGTTGTGGACCCGAAGAGGCAGAATAAAAGAAAGGCGGTTGTTGCAGAGATAGTGGAATCCATTTGAAGAATCAAGATGTTGGTTGTTGTTGGGAAGGGGAAGGATATCTCTACCAATCAGGAGAAGGGAAGCTCCTCACATGAGGTGGATGTTGAGGGTAAGGAAATTTTTAATATCGATAAAGATAATACTTTTGATGTTTTGGGAACTGCCAAAGAGGGTTCCATAATTTTATATAAGTTATTTAAATGGATGTTCCATGAACTTAATATGACAAATATGAAATTTTGTGGTGTTATGAGAAAAGTTGATGAGTCCCCAGCTCAGGATCAGATTGATGATCCGATGAACTCTCTAAAAATTATGGCGGAGGAAACGCTTCTGATGAAGCAAAATTTGGAAGGAAGAGTTCTTACCCTTGAAAATCATCTAGAGAAGATATATGCTAATATAGATAAGGGTGGAGAGGGCACTAAATATGGGATATTTTTGAGTCTGTTGGTATTACCTCTCCTGTTGATAGTGTTAAAAAATGCAAGGAGACTAGTGATAATGGTGCTGGTGGTATGTTGATGGAGGGAGAAGTATTTGTTTTTGAAAAGGTAAGCAGCATTTACAGGGTGTCAGACCCTTCACAAAGGGCCAAAGGGCCAAAGGACAACATAGTTCAAAACAGAATGAACTATAGAAACACACAGAAACAGCTGACTGGAAGTTGTAGACACAAAGCGATTGAAAAGAAAAGACTAGGAACTAGAAGGGACCAAGCCCACAACTTGAACCCGAGGCCCCGGAGAAGCCACAGGTTTGGGGAGTCCCTTCTTCTTCCTCAACACAACCGACCAAGAAGGCTTGGGAACAACCACCGAGCAAGGCGAGAGGAGAGGAATGCCAACAGCCACCACGGGCGAGGAGCCACCACGCAACGTGGGCGCCGACAGCGAAGAAGAGGAGATCAGAGACATCAACGAACCAGCCGAGTAAATAAGTGAGGGATGAGCAAGAAATGATTGCACAGCAACAGCAGACTGGGGCAACAAAGGACCAGTAGAAGAGGTAGCCAAAATAGGAGCTTGGGGAGGCTCAGACACCAGAGGAGGGACAAGAAGATTGCCATCTTCAGAGGAATCATCAGAAGATTCCAAGGAGTCCGAAGAGTGAGCATCAACAGTGAGGTGATCCGATAGAGCATTCTTCCACCAAGTAGTGGATTCCTTGCGGCGAGCAAGAGGACAACTCGAGGCCAAATGACCAGTAGAAAAACACCTCCTGCAATGAAAGGGGAGGCCCTCATAGTCCAATAGTTGCGACCAAGGTCTATCCAACACCATCAGAACCACATCACCATGGAGGGGTTTGGAAATATCCAAATCAACCAAAATACAGGCCACCGTAGTGTGCCCCAGATCACGATATGTCACCTTGAGGAAATGTCCGATGGAGTTACCAATAGCTTCAAAATAGGACAACTCCCAAAACTAGAGAGGGAGATTTAAGAGATGGACCCAAACAGGTCTGATATTCAGCGGCTCAGTAAGTGGGTTGAAAGAGCGCGACCAAGGCCTAATGGACAGTGAGTGGACACCCCACATCCAACCCCTATCCATCACACAGTCCCGATCAACAGGGGAGGATAAAGTGACAAAGAAAAACCCCCGAACACTGGGGTAGAGCTCAATCCATCCTAAGACAATGGGCTTCCAAGAAATAGAAACCCACTCATAGAGATCTGGAAGGGAGGGCCACAAGCCATTAAATTTGCAAACCGCACCTTGCCTCAAATAATGCTCTTCATTTTCAGAAACTTTCAGACCATAGACAACCACAAGGGAAGCCCGAGCACAAGGAAGAGGATGAACCTTAGGGGGAGCAGGAGTAGACCGAGTTCCAACCTTAGAAACCGCCTCAAAGAAGGACTTTCGACCTGCAGGAGCACCAGAGGAAGGAGCAAATGGCACCAAGGGGACAGAGGGGCCAACAACACCCACACTAGGCAGAGCATTGACCACACCATCCCCCAACAAGGAAGGAACCCCGACAGCACCACCCCCATCACTAGACAGAGAAGACACAGCCCTATCCATAGAAGTCACTCCCTGAGAGGCAATGCCAGACAAGCTCCCACAGAGCGAACCAAAAGAAGAGCCGCCCACACCAACACCCACAGCAAAGCCAACCTGCAGCAACACCAAGGAGATTGGCAGAGGCCTAACCGACAAAGAACTATTCGAAGAAAGATTCGTTCCAACCACAGCAATAGGGGGCCGACCACCACACTCACCCGAAGACTCCACACCCGCAGAAGGCCGAAGGAAACGCTTGCCAAAACCAAAAAGAATTTTCCTGCCCGTTTGAATTCGCCAGAGCCAGAGCCATATTGGATTTGTTCTTCCAAAGGTGAGAGGTGTTTGTTGACAAGGGTGGAGAGAAGAATAATGTTTTGATTAGTGAGGTGAATTTGGGTGGGCCTGGGGCTATGACCCACAATAAGACTAAAGCACAGGTTGGTGCACCTATTAAAGAATTGTCTGAAGCCATGGAAGAGGGCCTAAAGGATGCACCTTGAGATGTGGAGGCTACTTATATATTGAAGAATATATAATGTTGTTGATTGTGTTCCTCCTTTTTGGCTAACTTTTTTATGTTGTTGTGTTGCATTTGGGATGATATGAAGTAGTTGTTATTTTTTTCAGTTTCAATTGCTCTTTTTCGCAAAGGGTTTCGGTCCCCTTCAAAACCCGTTATTTACCGTTAATCAAAAACATCAATGGCATAATATTAAACACAAGAAGAACACATGATTTATGTGGAATCCCTTTACAAGAGAAAACCACAACAAAGTATTGCTTATATAAAACTCTCTGGCAAGTTTCATGGGCACCAACCCATCGGATCTACACCAATCCCCACAATTTGTAGGCACCAACCTACTAGAGGCACCCACCCTCGTTGTTAAGCACCAACTTGGCAAGAGAGGCCAATCTCTCCTTTAGGAAGCACCAACTTCCAAACAAAATTCCACCTTATGAATGTTGCTTCTACAACGGATGATGTACAATTCAATCTCCTTTAATCTTGTATGCATTCTTGAATCTTGCACCTTTCATGAGTGTTACTCATATAAATCTCTTCACAAAATCTACCTTAGATTTGTTGTTAAATCTGCTCTAAATTTTGCTTATAAATCTGATAAAAAATCTTTTATAATCTTATTCTTAATTCTGCTATAAGTATTCACAATATCTACCTTTGATCAACCTCTCTCTTCTCCCACAAATCTATTGGTGTATGAATAATATCTATTTATCTACACACACTTCACCACATTCCACAAAAATTATTTATATACCTTCACCAAGGAAAGAAACTTAATCAAGAGATGCATTATTTTACAAAGGGAGACAACTCTTAGTTTATATGCATCCTTTCAAAACATATCCTTTCATAAGTACTCATTATGAGGGGTTGGTTGCATCAAGAGGGGCAACTTCATAATGAGAAGGGACAACTTCTTAAAATGATCTTGGGCACTAACATAATGATGAAGGTCGGTCAGTAAATATTTAATTTAAATCATTTTAATCTTCTTAAAGGAGGCGACCTAATTTTGAGAGTCAGCTTTGTCAAGGAAAGGGTTGGCCTCTATGAATCTTTATTTCAGCCTATCCTTTGTTAGCTCAAGTGTTCCATATTATATCTTTAATCACTAACTTATACTCATTAATAATTGGTTGTATCATATATTTAATTGTTGCCCTCTTTTCTCATTAAATGCTTAACATGGGCGATTAATATGGGTCGTTACCCTCTTGTAAATTGTATGGTCAATTAGCATGAGAGTATGGGTCGATCAAACATAATTTAACTTATTTTAATTCCTTCATAAGAAGTCGACCACTTTGGAGCTTATTCATTGTACTTCATAATATTCATGTTTACTTAATGATATTGGTGTTTACTTGTTTAATCTTTCATTGCCACCTAAATATTTAATTATATTTGCAAGGTATGTTTTATCTAATGTACAAATTCTTGAATATGATCAATGTATTCCTATTTCTCAGATTTATGATTTGTATCATTATATCGCATGCCACTGGCACTAAATCATTGTGACAACATCTCTTTGATATCTTCCTTCTTCTCCTTGTGTCACAGTCACTCTCACCATAACCCTCAATCTAATATCTTCTTTGACATCAATGGCAATATTGCAACAATCTTTCATATGCCTTTGACATCAATGACAATATTGCAATAATCTCTCATATGCCTTTGACATCAATGACAATCAATTCCAACACATGTCATGCTTAACCTTAATATTTTTATTTATTAATTTTAGTTATTTCCTTGGGATAACTTAATTAAGATGAAAAGGTTTTCCCCTGCATCATTTTATGCCTATAAATAAGGAAGAGAGGTTCTTACAAACCATCATAAATTATAATATTGAATTCATATCATCATATTTTGATTTCTAGAGGTCGTCCCCTCAAAGTGGTTTGATATTTTATAGACTTTCACATTTATTCCCAAGAAATATCTTAACATAGCATCAACACAATCGCATTGTTTTCCAATTATTACTCACTGCCAATGGAACCCTTGCCAAATTGTGTTTTTCCTTATCACTTGCTAACCATTTTAAAATTGAATGGGATATTCAAATGCAAAAGATTTAAAAGACTCAATTATATTTGAATATATTATTGCTCTATCATAAGTCGACATTGACCCATATTTGACATGTTTGGAACTTGGTGTCATGTCTAAAAGGGGATACTAGCCAGATTGAATGAGGTTTTCATGTCAACACCCATACCAATCATTTTTTGCAAATGCTTGGTCATTGACTATAAGGATACATCACAAGTCCTACTTGGCCATGTCCTATGAGCTCAGTTGACTAACTACTAAACTTGAAATGACACCTTTTCACAAGCCCTTCCAAATTCAAGTGGTTATGGTTGCCACCTTGTGTAAGTGGTTGATGCCTATGTTGCTTGAGGAGCTCATATCAAAGCTATGCTTCATTGGTTAAAAGTTAGCAATCAAGTCTCCAAACAATTTTTTTAAGCTCTGCAACTTAAAAACTCAACTCAAAAAACCAAGTTCATTAAAGTTGGGTAATGTTTTTCTACATTTCTTGATGTTTTGCATGCCTTTGTCTAGCAATATACCAAGATCTTCCAAACCTAGGCCTCTTCACTAGAAAGGGAAGAGATGCTTAAGACCTAGTTAGAAGTGGCCCCTTGCCATCTTATCATAGCTCAACACATAGATTGAGACAAACTCCTATCCCAAGAGGACTTTGCTTAACTATGTCTAGTGTGGCTAATGATAAAGTGCCTAGTTACAATGGTTTTCCCTATGAATATACAAAATCCTTTGGGATGATATTGGTCATGATTTATTTGAGGTTTATCTAAAAGTTTATCATACCATATCTCTAGGTGTCATCATTAACAAAGGAATATCAAGTCATACTTAAAGTGAGGTACCCTAAGCTAATTTACAATTGAAAATACAATCACTTTGTTGAATATCTCTTGAAATCTATTGCCATGCAAATTAGATGTCTCCTACTTGTGGTTCAACTTGAACAAATTGGGTTTATTTGAAACAATATTCTTGACAATGTCATTGCATAATAGGAAGGTATCAAATGGGCATATAAATCAAATCAATGGGCTCTCTTCATTAAAATTGGTTTTGAGAAGCCCTGTGATAGAATGAATAGCATTTCATATTAGCCATGCCTAGGGCTCTTGGCTTTGGTCCAACTTTCATCCAATTGGTTCAAATGCTTTTTGCAAATACTTCTACTTGCCTTACCATTGATGGTGTTCAATCTAAGCACTTCAGCCCTTTTCAACTTGTAAGGCGAGGTTGCACACTTGCACCCCCACTTTATGCATTAGTTGTTGAAGGGCTTGGATATTTTCATGTTAATGCCATTTTGTAGTGATGGATTAAAAGAGTCTTCATTCCTAGAATTACTTCTTCGCACATGGTCAATGGACATTTTGAAATGGTTTTTTCCTTGCACTCCTTGAAGATGAAGACAATATTGAGCAAGCTTTTAAGTGTCTTCACACTTTATGTTTGGTTTCAAGCTCCAATATTTAATGGACTAAGACACAATTGTACAAGCAATCTTTCTCCCAAACCCCTAGATGGCTTCATTCATTTGGTTAGAATCTCATTGATCACAAGGAAATCTTTAAATTTCTTGCATTCTCTTGGTGTTTTGAGCTTGTCAATCCAAGCTATGATAGTATGTGACTAACGTAATTGAAAAAAAGTTCACTTTTTTGCTTGTAGGCAAATTCCAGTTTTGCTCTAAAGTTTGTGTTGCTACACATGTATTACTCTTCTTGTTGAGTCCCTTGTTTAGCATGATTCCATAAATTTGACAAAATTATATGGGACTTTCTATGGGCCAAGTTAGGTCGCATTAAGGTTTTCAATGAGTTGTTAGGGACCTTTGTTGCATACCAATAAAATTTAGTGGGCTAGGCCTTATTGATGTCAACAAACTAGGTGTTTCTTTATGAATGAAGTGGATTGTTAAATCCTATGATGATAATGAAGCCTAGAAAAATATTGTGTTCTTCGTTTTGTGTTATTATTTCTGCTTATTGTGCACATCTGACCTAAAATTAACATGGTATTGCAAAATTGCATTGCTTCTAATTCGTCATATAGGCACCCAACTTGGAATGGCCTCAATTTCCATTACATTGCAATTTTTCCCTTTCCTATTAAAGTCAATTGCACTTGTGTGGCCAAGAGTATTTGAAAGGCATGAGAAACTATTAATCCTTAACTTCTATGGAATGGGAATGAATATCGCAATAGATTATCCATCTACCATAAATCTATATAATAGTCCCCTATTATTGTCAAGATAAGTCTATGGCAGCTAGTACCTAGATGTACTCCCTTATGTTCTTCTAAAAGGGAATTAGGCACCTATAGGATCTTTACTCTTAAGGCTAATTTCACTTGGCTCTCTTTCTCTTGAACCAAAGTTAATTCCAATTCAAATCATACTAACCAATAAACCTACCAAATGATAATTGAGGTTGTTTGTGTCTTCCCAACATTTGCACAAAATATTTAAGCACTTCATTAAACCTTGGTGGAAGGACTAGAAATGGTATGTTTATGCACTATTCATGATTACACTCCTAAGAAAGAATATAGGTTTGCATCATCTTCCCATGGTTCAAAAGTTGAATACCAAGTGGCTTCCCAATTCTATTCAAGCTTAGTGTTTTCAAACAATGTGGGATGTAGTTGTAGAGCCCAAAGTTGCCCAATTTCCTAGTGTTTTCCTTACCAAGATCCTTCTTTTGGCACTAATTTGATACATCTTGGCATATCCAATCTAATATGTTTGTTTTGTTGGCAAACAAAACCCTTCATCTTTTTTTAGTTTTGTGTTCATGCACAAAATGCCTAACAGCAGATCCATGAATTTTTCAACCTCTTAAATTTGAAACCTTTACTTGGCACAATATCCTTCTTAATGATGGGGACAAGTTTTTTGCAAAGTTATCTCAACCATAGCATGCTTTCAAATTAAAAAACAATTGTAGCTAGAAAGATAGAAATTATATCGTTTTTGTTCATTTTGTTGTGCATACTCACTTTGCTATTCATTCCAAATCATCAACGATTTCTAATATCCTCATTTAAATTCAAATCCAAGCCAGTAAAGTGGCACTAGAAGTCTAACGTCTCCAATCTTTGCTTGATCACTGATTATACTATGGCTAAAGTTTTACATTCTATGTCATCTCATGCTAGATCACCCACCAAGACCTATAATCACTCTTTAAGTCCTCCGAAGATTGCCCTCACAACCAAGATGGAGTTTCCACACTTCCATTGTCACCGCTACTTGGGCAACATTTTAGCTAGACCCCATCACCACCACCATCATCCAACCACCAACGTGGATGGTATCTACCTTAATATTACTCTCCTATGTCCTTTCAACGACGTGTGTGGGCCCCCTACAAATCAAGGAAAATTCCCTGTTCAAAACTAGTCAAAGGCAAATCCTTGGTTGGGAACCCATAAATAATGGTAAGGATCTACCAAGTGGAAGGAGGGATAACCCTAATGAGCAAAACCTCCTCATATCCACCTGCCTCTCCAACATTGGAATTGCCCTTGCTGCATTATTGTAATAGTTTCTATTTATTTCTATTGAGTTGGTGCCTTAAACTATTTCTCTAGTTGGGCTGCATTCTCACTGTTTTGTGTGGTTTCTGTTTTCTGGGGCCACGTGTTCCTGTTGTTTCCCAGCTTTGTGAGTTTGGCTTTGGAATGTGATTCCATACCCCCCATGTTTTTTTAGATGATGTATATTTTAACTAATTGTTTTAATATATTAGACTTTTTTATTTTATTTTAAAAATGAAAAGGTTTCAAATAGACTTCCCCAGTGGATGCCATTATGTTATCTCTTCTTGAACTTACGTTATGAGAAGTGAAAAACCAATCACCAATCAAGTTCTCAGCTGAGTTTCTTGCAGGCCCATCAAGATTTCCCAAGCTGTGAGGCCCCTGTTGGGCTTTGTCTACCTTCTGCCTACCGCTTTCTGTATAGACTTCTATATTCTCATGTGTTGTATCATGTGGTTTTTTGTTCTCCCTTCTTGGCATTTACTAGGATTTAGTACTTGAACTTCGAGGATTCTTGTTAAACCCCAGTAACTGCATTTTTTTTCTTCTGGTTACTAATATTTAGGTTCATGGAAGAAAACCTCTTGATATAAGACAATTTCAGTTATTCTAGAATATTGTTTCTGCTCTGTTTGCACACAACCTTAAAACATTACCAAAAAACCATGAGAAGCTTTTATGATGGTATTCAATCATCAATAATCCTTAGCCCATGAGTTAAAATTATTTTACCTCAACTTAGGCATTTCCAGCTAATGCATGTTTATCATCAGGCTGGAGATTGTGCAGAAGAAATTTCTACTAAACTGAACCTTAACAAAATTCCTAACATAATTCCAAAAAGGAATTCTTATTGGCACTCCTGTCAATCTCACATGCTCCCTCATTTTGTACAATTCTAGGGGTGCCTAAAATTCTTGCCAGCATAACGCACACTGCCAAGCTCTTCTTCAATACGTAGAAGCTGCAATCAAATCAGAATATACGAGTTTATTAGTGGCCACAACTATCAACTATCAATAACCATATGGAAGAGACATAAAGCAAAAATGACTAGTCTGCTGAGAATGACACTGTACCTGATTGTATTTAGCAAGTCGCTCACTACGGCAAGGTGCTCCAGTTTTTATCTATACAGATATTATACAAAGATCAAGAACACAGTTACATATCAAACTTGTGGCATCTATCAGTAATAAACAAATGCTTACATGATTTTAAAGTGACAGAAACACTAACTTCAATTAGAAAAAAAAGAATTAAGCTACAAAAACATTATGTTTCATCCTTTTACCTGTCCAGTGGCTAAACCAACAGCCAGATCTGCAATGAAATTGTCCTCAGTCTCTCCACTACGATGGCTAACCATAACACCCCAACCAGCAGCTTTGGAATCAAGAGCAGCTTGAATGGATTCAGAAATCGTACCAATCTGATTCACCTGGAATAACATTTAGCAAAATTGATATCAGAAAATCCACCTTTACTTGGTCCTAATCTCCAATCAAATTTGTTCTAAAGAAACTCTAACAAACAAGTCATTTCATATTTTCACCATTGCTATGTTGCAGATACTAGCATCAAGGTGAATAACAGGTATATAATGTACCGACTCAGAATAAAATCCACGGCATTCTACTGACTCAAAGAGTAAAACCTCAAGGCATTCTGCCAAATAACCGTAAGCTATCAGTTAATTATATTACCTTCAGTAGTAAGGCATTGCAAGCTTTCTTTTGAATTCCTTCTGCAATTCTTGTCGGGTTTGTCACAAGTAGATCATCCCCTACAAGTTGTATGTTAACTGCTGACTGTAGAGCTGCCCATGAGCTCCAGTCATCTTGATCAAAAGGATCTTCAATAGACACAATTGGGAAATCTCTAACAAACTCTTTGTATAGTTCAGCAAGACTTGAACCACTGTGCAAGTTGGCACCACTGTTTGGTTGTTCTTTGAAATCTAAGTCATATTTCCCATCTTTTGTCAAAAATTCTGAAGCTGCCACGTCCATTCCAATTTTAACCTGTACATGGAGAAGTAAATCATAGTCAAATCATCTGGACCATATATTCTGAACAAAGGATGTTTTATGCATAATCTCATTCTCTCTTACATGGAGAGCACACATTCAGTATGTAGCAGATACTCTAAGAAATTTAGTAGGATTCAGATCTCATTTTGAACAACCTATAATTGCAGAAAACTTAAAATGTTTGAAGGAAATTCTAATCATTTCTTAGGTACAGGCAATTTAAGGTTAGTTTTGGGTCACCATCGACCATTCTCTGCTAGTTCACATTGTTAGAGTTACTTAAAGATTATCCATTTCATTATACCATAAAATTGAAGGCATATTTTGTGACATCTTCAATTTCAAAGGAGACATTAATTTGTTCTGTGTTCTCTCTAAATTATCTTATTACGTTATTTTATCTTTAGAACTGTCCATATATGTGGAACTGCAAACTGTTTATTTTCTGGAAATTCAACATATAGCAGCCTGAGCTACGGATTCAGAATATGTGCTTCAAGACAAAGCTTTGAGATTAGGACAAAGTTTACATTCTATGAAACATAAAGACAGATGGAAGCAGTTATTTAATACTTGTATGAGTCAAGGGGCAAATGAAGGCTAAACGTAGGTGATCAGAATAGAGTATAAAAGTGTAAGAAGAAAGTGTAGAACTCCCTCAATGATAGATTAGCATGGAATAAAAAAATATGAATTAAGACATCAAAATTAGAAGTCATACTTTATTAGATATTGCTTCTATAGACCCAGGAAGTGTGGGGGAGAAATTCAATATGGTGAGAGGGAATCACACCAACTTCTAGAAGCAATTTACAGGCAATAGAAAATAACAGTGCATCAACTTATCTTCAGCATACAATTTGAATGAAAATCGGCTTGGCAAATCTGAACCATCTCTCTTATGATGGCCAAATCATACATTGCAAGAGAACACCCATTCAGCTGGTATCCCTCTCTATGATAAGCAATAGATACAAGTAGACCATAAGACTATTCAGCAGAAACAAGAACAAATAGGTAAATTTACAGAGGGAGTGCAGTGAAGGAGCATTGAGAAGTAAAGAACAAAAGAAAGAAGATACTACCACATGTGCATTTAAACAGTAAAGCCTTATCTTTGTAATAATACCTTGCCAGTGTATCCAGCCTTCTCAATTGCATCCAGAAGTAAAACCAAACCCTCTCTATTATCTTGGATATTTGGTGCAAATCCTCCTTCATCTCCAACATTGCATGCATCTTGTCCATATTTTTTCTTTATAATGCCCTTCAAGACCTGGTATACTGTGCACATATGGGTGGACGTAAAAATACACTTCAAAAAAATAACAGAAAAATTAGGTTGCATTTTCATTTGAAAATCAACATTTAATGCATACAGAAAAAGAAAAGTGAGCAGTGTCCAATATATAGTTGTCATCAATTTTTTCAGTGATTTGAAAAAGAAAACATATAAATTCACTAGGATATAATTAATTGTAATCTCTAGACATCAGTCAGTGGTAAATAATAAGTGTGATATTAGACCTAATTTTCTTGAAGGCAAACTAGTGATATTTGACTGAACATGTAGTGTATCACATTAACAAAAACAGCAGTTAGCACAGCTATAGATGTTAGATATGTTATGAGAATCTCATATGAAGGACATCAACACTATGATTTTTCAAACTTGTTGTATTGAAAACAAGAAGTCGTATCTTTTGTTTCTGATGACATACTTTGCACCCTGAAAAGTGAAAACATTCATATAATGCCTACCTATCGAGAGAAAATGAGGATAAGTAGACTAAAGCCTACAGAACATCAATTACAAAAATTATTGCAATATATACAACCTGTGATATAAGCAACACAGCAAGATTCATCCCAAAACAATGACTGGCAAACACACTGGATATAAAAATAGAACAAGAAGCCACATGTTGACCTTGAAATGTTCGTTACCAGGAAAGTCAGTTCCATAGCAGAATAGCATGCTCCTGACAAAGTACTTAGAGATTTTTGAGAATGTAGATTCATATAAAATTTGTAAATAGCATCCCCCTATGAAAAGAATTAAGGATTTTAAGAACATAAATATCTAGCAAATTGCTCAGAAAACTATCAGCATTCTTGACAGCTTGTTGCCAAGGGTTGATCACAGTTGTCTCTTTCCCCCACATCTGTAAGTCTATGAATCATTTGAGTTCTTAATCTAGAAGTTATAGAAAACTCACCCTCACTACCCATGCGCATAGCTTCTGAAAATGACTTGGCTCCTACAGGCAAGATCATGAACTCCTGCATTGCTAGTTTGTTGCCAGCATGACTACCTCCATTTATCACATTAAAAGCTGGAACTGGCATGACAAGCTCTTTTGTTCCAGAAATTCCCTGAATATGCTTATACAGCGGTATGCCTTTTGCTCCTGCGCCAGCCCTACACACACTTAGAGATACTCCAAGTATAGCGTTGGCACCCAGTTTAGATTTGTTTGCTGTTCCATCTAACTCCAACATTATACCATCCACATTGTTTTGATCTCTGTAGTCATTCAAGTAGAGATGAGTTAAGATCTAGAAAAGAAAAATAAACTTGACCCTACTAATATTCCAACCCGGTTCATAAGAACACTCATTGATTGAAAACACAATAAGACATGAGAGGGCACTTTAACCATAAGTATCGATGCTGGTACCATAAAGTACTCAGTCTTCTGCCATCCAAATTTCTTAACAATTTCTTTGTTCAAATGAGTTCTAACTTATAAATGGATAAGGTAGTTATTTTTTACCTTCTAAGGTTTAGGGTATTTCCTTTACTTTTTTGTTTTCCTGCTTTACTTTTTTCATTAAAGGTTTGTAGCAGGTGACGTCCACTGAGGCATTGGGGAACATATCATCTGCCAGCTAAAAATAGCCCCTTTAGAAGGGAGGTGTATCATAAAGGCCTCCCCATCTTTAAGACACCTTACAGCAGAGTGCACCTCTCCAGGTGTCAGGAATTTTGTTAAAGCCTAGAAGCCACTTGAGGTATTTTCACTTGACAAATGAGCATGCTTCAATAAAATGGAAATATACTTATAGTTTCCAAACATGAGAAGAGCTTTTATGCTTCACAAGAATAAGATCTTGGAAGATGGTAGAAGATGGTAGATTGCAAAAGAGACACTGTAAAATGGGAATGACCAGAAATATGGAGAATGAGAAATGACTAGTGATTAAATAGATGGAAGGTAAATGAGATCCACTCCACTGCAAAGAAATATTTGAGAGTGTCGTCTACTAGGTAGGTTTTATGAAAGATTAACTTGAAAGCACAAAGAAAACAACTTTCAAATCAAGAAGACTAATCAAACAACAATATTGACCAATATCTTAAAACTCTGAATTGAGATCTAAAGCAAAAAAGTACTTACAAGCAGCCACAACTTGAAATTGAAACATCTTCAAGACACTGGAAGGCGGAAAAGTATAATCCATGGGAAAAAACATGAAATAATATTTAAAAATGATATCCTATCCAATTATTTAGAGCTGACAATGGTGAAAAAAGGAGAAAATTCCCTAAGCCACACGCTGAAGCACGAAAAGATGTCCAGAAGATGCTTAATGGCTTATCTCCCTTCAGCATCTTTCAAATAATGAAAGTAGCCACAACTTGAAATTGAAACATCTTCAAGACACTCGAAGCATACTCTTCAACAAAAGTGGGTGCAACATGTCCAGAGATAAATGGAGAGATATAAAACCCTTAAAGGTGGAGGAAAAGTAATCCATGGGAAAACAACATGAAATAATATTTTAAAATGATATCCTATCCAATTATATAGAGCTGACAATGATGAAAGAGAAAGTTCCCTAAGCCACATGCTGAAGAAAGGAAAGATGTCCAGAAGATGCTTAATGGCTTATCTCCCTCCAGCATCTTTCAAATAACGTTTGCCATAGAACAAGTTCAATGTATATACAACATAATGCAACAAATGCTAGCTGGAGTTTTCAGCCAAGTAGCATTCAGTTTTGTATCAGGAGCAATGACACGCACTCAGTTAGGATCAGAGCACATTGAATTAAGTAGAGAAAAGTCAAATGGGCCATACCAGGAGCAACTAGACTAAGCAACACCAGCAAAAAGATTGCCCCTCCCAAAAAACAGAAAAAAAATGCAATGGAATGTTTGATGTTAGTATCTGTGTAAGTCATTAAATGCCTACACATACAAAAAAAACATTTACACTGAAAAAGACTAACACAGTTAATAATTACAGCAAATTGATTGACCACCCACAAAGGCAATGGAATAGAAGATGTGATATAATTATATGCGTCAGTCACAACCAGAAAGGATTTCCTACTAACAGCAAATTGATTGCCCCCCTCCCAGTAGGTATTGCAATGGAATGTGATATACATATATACAGTTACACACAAATTGGAGACAAAATCCAAAAAGATGATAGGTAAATATACCTTCACCTACACAAATTGCAAGCAACACCTAATAAGTCCAAAAGAACGTTATAAACAATGGATATATACGTCTACATATAAGCAAATTGAAGACATAACCCAAAAGGTCCCAGACACTCACATAGATGTCTGCATATAAACAGATTGCGGACGACACCCAAAAAAGTCCAAAACAATGGACATTCTTATTAGTTAGAACAAATTGTTTGATTCCCCAATAGACATCGCAATGGAATTACGTATACAGAGAAAAAAAATGCCTATATATACAGAAATTTCTGACAACACCCAAAAATTCAAAACCATGGATACTGTTATTACTAATGGGCAAATTGAGATATAGACAGAAATCAAATAAATTAGGGGCAACCATGAGGGAACACTTAACATACCTGACATCTAAGCCAGCCAAGTGGGGACCCAGAATTTCATTAATATTCTTCACAGCATTGAGAACGCCCTTTCCTCCATAAACAGACACATCCCCATCTCTCATCTCAAGAGCTTCATAGATTCCAGTAGAAGCCCCACTGGGCACTGCTGATCTGTAGAGTTTGTCAGTCACGAGATCCACCTCCACAGTTGGATTCCCCCTACTATCAATAATCTGTCTAGCCTTAACTGATTTTATCTTGCAGCTCTCATCTGCCCCAAGTTTGGGCGATGATGATGGTGATGTTGTTGTCACAGCTCTGATACAAAAGTACTGTTTTTGCTTTGTGGGTATTGATGTTTTTGATTTATACACAGATGTGTTTCCTAAGAGACTCGATTTTTTCACAGAGAGAGTTGATATACAGAGACTGCTCATCGCGTAGGCAGCCATGATCAATGAAAATGGTGGCGAAAAAAAAGTGGGTATTACAGATTGTAATGAAGTTTAGACAAATTTGAAGTGGGTGATGTATAAATGAAGAGTTGGTGAGGTGGGAAAATCCGCCTTATGAATTGAAGGCGATAGGTACAAGAATTCTGCACTGTGGAAATGTCGCATATATTTTTATTTTGACTAACAAAGAAGGCACTTGCGACAAGGTATCAATGTATACATATTCGTTGAGTGTTGTTTTTATTTTGGGATTTGTTTTACAGTTTATGGGTTTTAGCTAGTTTATATTTTCATTTTGTATGTTCTTTATGTTAAACATGTAACATCTTCATAGTAAATTTTAAAATAATTTAAAATGTAGAAAGTTAATAAATTTTTTGAATTTACTAATGTCTTTAATGTTTTTTATTTTTTTAAATCCGTAAAAAAAAATTATTAGGTGCATTGCAGTTTAGTTTAAGGGGTTATCTGATTCCTACAGTTTAAAAAAATATATTTTTAAATTTTCAAAAATAAATGAAAATTAAAAATGTAATTTAAATTTTTAGTTGTACTCTAATATATATTTATGAAAAGTAGAAAGAAAATTTTATTTCCATATACCTAGAAGAAAGGAGGACATGTTAAAGGTTTATATTAAGGTAGACTATGAAGAGAAGAAACAATGTCAAGGGTTTGTCTATGTTTAGTAAGTGTTTAAAGTTATAAATATGTCCTTGGGTTATGGAATAAGGATAAGTATATATTATTATTTAGGTTTTGTATAATTAGAAAATAAGAATTTTATCTTATAATTTGGTAATTTTTCTAAGATTTAATTTTTGGATATATGTGTATAGTTTATATGTGACATTAGCTTTTTTTTATTAAGATAAATTATTGATTTCATTCATCTGATAGCTATTTAAATATGAAGGGTTTTTTTGGGATTTAAGATTTTATATATGTACATTGGGTTTGTAGTCATTAATCTTGTAGTGAGTAATTTCAAATTATATTGGTTTTGTAGTCTTTTGTTATGTAGTAAGGAGTCTTAAATTATGTCTTGTGTGTATTAACTTTATTAAGAATCAACCTGTGTGTGTATTGGAAATTTTAGTATTGAATCCATCTTTTTAAAGGAGATGATAAGTCAAAAAAAAAAATTGTTTCCTTAGAGAAAAAACTTTATTTTTAAGGGCTTTAATCTCTAGGTTATTTATGGCCTCACAAGATAGGAAGATTTGGAGGATTTCTCAATCTCCTTATGTTAATTAAGCATCACATTATGCTTAGATTAATCATATAACTCAATCAATTATTTTATTTTTTTTATAGTCAATAGGGGTGTCCCCTCGACCCAGCCCAACGGTCCAGCAGCCCATATCTTGGGTACCTGGAGCGAGCTAGGTCGAAACTAGTCCCCTGCGGGTGAGATCCCTTGCCTGCAAGAAGTCTCACCTCTTAAACCAGGGAGTAGAGTCAAACCCAAGACCAATGGGGAGCAAACCCACTGCTCTACTACCCGTGCGGGCTATTAAAAAGTATTTATTAAGATTAATCACATAATTCAATTGAAAAATATTATGTAGAGTCATTTATGAACTAGATTGACTTGATCATATACTTGAATAGCCTCCCCTGATAGGAAGATTTGGAGGATTTCTCAATCTCCTTATGTTAATTAAGCATCACAATATGCTTAGATTACTCATATAATTCAATCAATTAAAAAGTATTTATTAAGATTAATCACATAATTCAATTGAAAAATATTTATATATCTGACCAAATTCAAGTCATTTATGAACTAGATTGATTTGATCATATACTTGAATAACCTCTAATTATTATTTTAATATTATATTAAATCTAATAGTAACAACAAAGTTAACATATAATAGAGTTTGCATGAGATAATAGAGACAATTAAAGATAGGTGACATCAATCTATTAGGGTAACAAAGGAATAGCAAAGTATAAGAACCATAATAGAATTGCAAAATCCTTGTCATAATCAACTAGAGTCTATTAAAGACCAAACAAAAACTAGGTCAAGATAATATCAAAACTTATAATTCAAACTCATCTACTATTGGTCATCCAATGTTATGTTGGTCAACAGAATGGATGTAGTGATAATTAGTCACATTTATCCTTCATTATGAAAGGATCATACATAGATCTTAGTTGGACATAAACAAGTTTCATTTATTATAAATTTATAAGCTTATTTTATCTTGAAACAAAATTAATGCACATTTTTAATTGAAAAGTATATTTTCATTATTAAGATTATTTCTTATTTCAAATTAGTTGATTTATTGAAAATGGCACTTCTTAAATATTTATAATTTTTATTACGAAGGAGGAATCAATTTGGGTCCTCGTCTACATTAGAAATCAACATGAAATTACAATAGGAAAACTTTAAACCACATTCAAGAAAAGAATACAAAAATGGACCAAAAATAGAATTAAAAAATAGTAAAAACACCTCAAACTACTAAAAAATACAAAATATTTTTTAACTTTGTATTTTTTTACTTCAAGAAAAAAGAACCTCCGTAATATATAAAAATTATTGTTATTAAAAAATTATGAATGAAAAAATTTGTAAATAATTTTAAAAAAAAATATTTTATCAATTATAATTTTATAAATTATTTAAACTTATAATTATTCTAAATATTATTTATTAATACTTAATTATTTTAATATAAATATGTAATAATATTTTTAATTTAATAAAACACAAAATTGTAGTCAATATATTGTCATTTTTAACAATTATAGAAAGATATATATTACATAATTTTTAGTATTAGAAAAATTTAAGTTAATTATGAAAGTGGGTTTATTTACCAATTGTTCTATATATCTAACAATTTAATAAATAATAAAATATAAACTATTATCATAATTAAAACATATTTATATATATATAAGCTCACACTTTCTAACCTGCAATAAACCACGTTGAGGGAAATAAATAAATAAATAATTGTTTGAGACGGTCTCACCTAATATTCTTGAACGCTTTATCATTTTAAAAAGCAAACAAAATGTTTGGTTAAGTTGAATTCAAAATTTTCACCAAACTTTCCTATACTTACCCAATTTCCCACCTTTCTCTTCTAACTTACGAAGATGGTTAGGTCTCTACAAGGTTGGTCACATGTTTTATTAAATGGTACAAAGGTAGGTTATTCCATAGTTGGTGAAATAAGCTTTGAATTTCGGTCAATGCTTTGTTAAAGTTACACTTTGAAAAATTCAATATAGGAAAATGATTCTCTATTTGTCTTTTTTGCATTTTGTATTATTTCAAAAAAAAATAAAGGTTATTATTGAATGTAAATGTTAAAAGAAATAAGAAGGTGAGAGAAGTATATTTTATTTAGAGGTTGTGATAATTTAAATAAATAAAAAAATTATGGTCTATGTGTCTTGATATTTATGATTTTTTTATTATCAATTGTTTTTAGTTATAGTTTAGTTTGTCTTTATGACTTCAGTATGGATTGGTTAACCGATGGTACATATGGTAATAGTTTTTTCTATTTAATTTGATTATAGTTGGGTGCGTCTGTGGTTTTGTTGCTCAGTCGGTGTTCTGATAGTTGTGTTTGGGTTCTAAGTGTTGGTTCTTTGGTGGCCTCTTCGGCTTAGCTCCTCTTTTTTTGTACAGGATCAAGGCCCTTTCCCTGTTGTCTTAATCAAAAACAAATAAAAAAATTAAGACGAAGAACTATACGATTAGATTTAAATTCTATTTTATATAGATGTCAAATAGGTGTGTATCGTGGCCATTGATGTCATGTTAGGCATGATGTCATTTATATACATGCAATGGTGTATGATTGGTGCGCTAGTGCCACATACAACCACCCTGGTGTTTGGTTGGCATGTTGGTGTCTCATACAACCTCCTTTTTAGTTTGGCACCCTTAAACCTAAACTAAAATGGTTATCTTGGTGTAACGCCTCGCCACGTAACCCTAGAGGACGACGCAAAAACAATAGAAACGTAACAATTTGTTTTAAGTGTAATAAACAATGAGTAAAGTGGACTACACTTAATGCATACATCCTCTGAGGTACACGACAATGCTCACATTTGAATCCCATAACATACAAAAGTAAACTAATCCATATCATAAAAAATAATACTCATGAAATAAAGAACATACATCCAATAACATTAAAGTCGTCTCATAAGATACAAAATACATAATTAATCCATTCAATATTGCATTCATTCAATATAGTAGTTACAAGGCTCATTTCCAAAATAAAAAAGATCATACAATAATATTATAATTACAATGATACAAGAATCCTCCTTGAATACAAATTAGGAGTAGTACATATAAAAAGTATCCAACTGTTACAATAAAACATAAAATATAGTACAAGCAACTGAAACATGTGAGCTCTCCAATCTGGAAGATCCCACCATCATGAACATAAAGTGGGAACCCAATGATGCACGTTCCACCCAACCAAGTGGTACCTGAAGGCCCACCCCCCATGCTAGGAGATAATAAAAGGACTTCCTAGGTGTAGCCAACAACTTCTAAACACAAGCAACCACATGACTAAACTATACAAGTACAAAACTTAACATAATGGTTGCATTGCTTCCAGAGTAAAAGAATCAAGTATATCAATAGAACAAATAAATCGTTATCACAGGAGGAGTGTCATCACAAAGTTGCATGGGTTATCCTGACAAATCTTCCTAGGCCCTGACCCCCATCTTGGGTTATCTCGGTAGCCTCTTACAACCCTCGGCCCCACATGCAAACTGATGTGAAATCAAATATCTTTCAAAGGGACAAGATAATGATCTTTCCATTCCAGGCCTTCCGGTCTCATCCCAAGTCTAAACAAGCCCTTGAGCCCATGAGCGAGGCACAATTATCTAGTTAAGTGTTTTGAGCTACCCTTTCCCCTAATACATTTATTTAATTTCCACTAAATTAACTAACTCTCACATGAGTTATCCTGGCACCACTTTGTGCGTCAGCCCCCATTGAGAGCCATTTCCCTACTGACAACACAAGGATCTAATCCATAACCAAGGGTAAACAAGTGCACAAAACCGATAATAAATATCAACCATAATACAAGAGGCAACACATACCGTTTGTAGTAACCAAGTGTTTATACTAAATAACAACCAAGTGCACTACCCAAGGGAAATAAAGAGTTGAATCATAAATCACAACAACCCCCTCATAAAATAACATCAACTAGAAGACTTACATACACAACTAACATATTTCCCCAACTTAAGTGAACAGAAGAAATCATAATTAAAATAAACAATTCAGATAGGAAATAAAACTATCATTAGGATTCCTAAATCCAATTTTCATTTCAAGAAAATACAATAATACATTGCCCAAATAAACTAACTTATTACCATCTCATTTATAATCAACCAAGAAATTAAATCTAATATTTAATTCAATTTTCAATTTCATCAAATTAAAAATCAATTTTCTCTTTCATAAATATTTCATTTTAAAATATCTAATTTGTGCAATTATATGCACCTAATATAAAATACCTTTATATATGTATATATATATATATACAATAAATATATTTATAATTATATACAATTATATATATTATTTAAATATTTAAAACTAATTACAATTTTCCCAAAATAATTATTATAAATATATATATATAAACATATGTATACGTATATATATAAATATATATTTACTTATATACATATATGCATTGATATGCATATTATATTTAATATATATTAAAACCCCCAAATTAAAAAATTAAAATCAAATATTCAAAAAAATAGTGGAAGAATTTCTAAACCAAGTTGCTTACAGTCAGTTACCCTCACCTAGGGAGGATGCGCTGCCTATGGGGCAGTGCTTCCTCCATAGGCATGTGGAGGGCGTTGCCTCACAGTAGCTACACTCCCCTATGGGAAGGCGCCATAGTGGCTCGGCCCTCCAAAGGCCTTTAACATACAGTTTTTTTTTTAATAAATTTATTTTCTTTAAAACCTGCGACTTATATAAATAAGTTCACCGTACGGAATTGCCATAAGGTTTTTTCAATATGACTTTTAACAAGAATCTTGCACAATGAAATGTATATGAATATATGTATTAATATATTTATTTGTATATATATATATATATGTATGTATGTATGTATAAATACATAAAAAGATGGTTCCAGTTGAGCAATTTATTTTCACAAAAAGCTTTCTACAGGAAGTATTTACAAAATTTTACAGAGGTTTTCAGCTTCCCAAGACAAATAGATAAATTGGAAGAAAAGCAATAATCTTATACAAAATTTGATAGGAAGATTTAGATCCATTCCTACAAATATTTTCCAAATCTTCTATTGTTTTCCTTCTGTGATTTCTTTTGTTTAAAAACAATTCCTACAGAGGTTTCCAAATTTCTCTATAAAATCTTTCTAGAAATTCTATTTTTTTTAAATTAACTTCTACAGAAGCTTTAAAGATTTTACAGTAATTTTCCAATTTCAAAACACATCAAAGCTTTTAACCATTAAGTTTTCTTCATTGTACAGGCAATCTTTTCCAAAACAAAAAATTATTCTAATAGCCTTTCCAATTTGAAATTAAATAAAACAATTAAATAACCTGCTTCCAGATGCTTGAGGAAATGATGTTTTAAGTACAGTTTCGCCTTCAAATTCCAATTTACCAAAACTTCTTCCAAATTATCCACTTTCCTAGAAATATGAAAACAAAACCAAAGCCAAAATTTCCCGAGAGCTTCTTCCCCGATTTTCAACAACCCCAAAATATCTTCTTTCATTGTCGTGAAGTAGCGTCTTTCATCTTTCCATTAATGCAATTATTCTCTCCAAGAATTAATTCCCAACAATAGTGTTTAATTTTTCTAACACATGTCACGAAATAAAATATATTTCCAACCAAATCACAGATATTTCCTCTAGATATTTTCTAACATATTTGAGTATTTAATAATTCAAAATCAAATATAAAGCTTCTAACAACATTAATCAAGATTAATTAAATAATCACTTAAAAATATTATAAGCATTAATTAACATTAATTTTCCACAGAACATACCTTGCAAAATAAATAAAGGACAAGACAAATGAGGACAACATGACAACTCAGCATGACCCAAACAAAGACTATGGCACACTGTGACTAGGGTTGTGGTTTGTAATACCCCTTTGTTTTGTCCTTTTGATCGAACAGTGTTATGCTTTGTTATGTTGTACTTTCTGTTAGTACCTTGACTATGGTACTTGGCTTCTATTTGATCACTACTTATAAAGCGACGTTAATGTTATCTTTCGATGTGATGGTATTTTAATATGATGTTATCTTATGTCATGTTTTGGATTAACATAAATGGATATTTGAATTAATGATGTTTATGCTTTGGATTATATTACTATGTTAGATTTGTTAGTTAGTACTACTGTATTGGTGAAGGGGACGATATTGCATCACTCGTTTGCAAGCGCCTTGCGATTCCGAGATTTCCTCTTCACGGTGTGTCTTATTTATGACATATTATTGCATGTGGATATACTCTTGGTTCGCAGGTTGACAGGTACAGGACATTGACTCCACCTGGTTTCATAAGGTGGAGTATGTTCATTGCCCAACGGTATTCGATTGGGAGATAGTAGCTAGGTTTTTCGTGCCAAGTCGTCACCCTAGTCTTAGTGTGTCATCTGGTGTTAGTCGGGTTATGTTGCTTTTATGATTGATCATCTTGCCTAGATTTTATTTAATTGCAAGTTAAAAAAGGTAATTAAATGGCTTAATGTATTTAAGTTGTGGATTAATTTGTTATGAGTTTATGTTGAAATGTAATTTATTTTATTATTAATTTAATTTAATTAATAAATAATTTAATCGTTGATTAAATCTATTCATTAATTAATTAAATTTATGATGTTGAAAGAAGTTAATTTATTATGTTGAAGTTATTGTTATATTTGTTGAAATTGAAAATAAAGAAAATGCATAAAAGTCAATTTAGAAAATTTGAATTCAAAAATTGAAAAAAATTAGATATTTTCTATTTTCTGTTTCTAAAATTGATGAGGGTGGTTGTAAGATTTTTAGGGTTTTTTCCTTATGTTTGAATTTTGCTTCACAATTTTGGAGGTTCATGGAATTTTGGAAAAGATTAAATTAGAAAGAGAAGGAAGAAATTGTTCAATTTTGTGGGTTTTTGGAAAAAGCTTGAAGAATCTGTGGATCTGAAAAGGAAAACAAGAACACATTAGGATCTTCTATCATCTTCAAAAAAAATCAGGTTCAAGTCTTTTAAATGTTTGTTTTTGAGTTTTTGAATTTTAAATTTTAAAGGTGGAAGATCATGTGGAAAGAATCCTTGAATTCTGTTGTTTGAATGCAATTGAAATAAAGATGAAATGTTGTTCTCCAAATTAGCAAGAGAACCCCTCAAAAAAAATGCTTCAAAGGAAATGATGTTTTGAGTGTAAATGCTTGTTTCATTTATCTATTTATTTTTTAGTTTCTCAATTTGTTCTGTTAAAAAAAAAAAATGTTAGATATGTATGATATATTTTGATATATATATATATATATACATATTGTTTTCCTTTAGGAGGGTTATCGATTTTTGTTGAAATCCTCAAGCAGATGTACTTTCATAGGGTTTAAAACCCTATTTTTTTGTTTTAAACAAAAAAAAATTATATCAAAAAAATGCAGGGGTCGGGGGAGGTCGTTGGGGGCTCACCCCCACCATGCCCCCCATGGGAGGCGAGTGGAGGGAGTCGCGCCCAGCGCGCTCCCCACTCCCCCCACACCACGCCGCAATTGTCGTATGGACAACTGTGTTTACACACAGTCGCCCCCATTAATGGGGGTCGGTTGTGTGTAAACACAGCCGCCCATAGTGATTAGGGCGCGTGGCCAGTGGAGGTACGTGGGTTTCCCCTTTTTCTTTATTGATTTTTTTTTTTGTTTTGTTTTTTAATTATTTTAATATTATATTAATATGTATTATTATATAATTATAATATTAAATATTAATCTGTATATATTAATATTTATTATTATGATATTTTATATTATAATATTAATATAATATAATATATATTATTATTTTTCATAACATTGTAATATTAATATATTATAATATATATTAATATTTATAATGCTATAATATTAATATAATATATATTGAAGTGATAATATGTAATTGAATAAATAATTGTGTATTAAATAATTAAATATGCATATTATTTGATATATTTGTATTTGGAAGGGTTAGTTGGGTAATTTGTTTACATGTTAAATAACCCATTTTGGGGATAATAAATATTGATTTAAATCAATGGGTTGTGTTAAATGTCAAAGTGAGAATTATATTATGAAGTTTTTAGTTGAGTTAGCAGTTGAAATTTTAAAGGCATAATTGTAAAGTCAAACATAGAAATTTAATGACAAGGGTTTAGCATCGTAATGATTTAATAATTTATTTTGCAGTAAACCTATTGTAATTTCTAAACGTTATATTCTGAAACGTAGAAGGATAAATGATCACTTGTTACCATTGAATCAATTAGTGAAATTAAACATTTGATTTGAATTTTATCCTTCATTTTAAAGAGGCGATATTTAATTCAGTTGTCTTAAGGCTATTAAGTATTGAATGTAAATGAAAGATGTGGATTTAGGAAATCCGAAGTAGAGTTAATTTTGATTAAATTGTTTGTTTAAAAAGTAATCTCTTATGTTATCGCCTTGGGGGAAAATGGTAAGAAGGGTTGTTAAGTCTTCCAGATGGGGATCTTATGTTATGTGGGTTGTCGTTTTATGTTTGTCAACCTATTGTGAGTTCCTTGGGTAGTGCATGGGAAGTTGTCAGTTACCTACCCGGTTTCCACGAACGGGGATGGTTTGTACCTCCTTGGATTAGGAGAGGATTACGTGAGTTGTGCCTCCTTGTCAAGAGTGACTTTGCTACCTTGTTACCTCCAGTGCTTGGAGAGGGTTTGACTTATACCGCCTCCTAAGAAAGGAGTGGTTGTGTTATCTGGTTGTTTGCACTTTGTTACCCTTGGTGATTGGATGGTGTGTGTTGTCAAGTAGAAGAGTGGCTTTCGTTTGGGGCCAAAGCTCGAAAGAGGTAAGATTGGGTAACCTTCGGAAGTAGTTAATCAAGTGATAATTAAATCAATGTACTTAGAAGATTAAGTGGTACTTCTCACTAATCAAGATAAGTTCTAGCCTAACTCATATTCGCAAGTGCTTGTTTAGACTTGGGGTGAGTGGGAAGGCCTAGAATGGCAAGGTTATCTATCTGGTCTTTAAGACAGGTATTTGATCCCGCATTAGTAAGTATGAGGGCCGAGGATCGGTAGAGGCCACCAGGATAACCCATTATGGGGGTTGGAGCCTAGGAAGATCCGCAGTGGGTAACTCATGATGAACTGTCTGATGACACTTTGTCTAGGACAACAGTTGGAACTTGTTATTGTGTGTATGGTTCTCTTAACATACTTGATCTGCTTTATTTATGGAAGAAATGTGACAATGTAGAGTTGCACTTGTGTTGTACTTGCATGGTATATGAGTTGTACTTGTGTTGTACTTGCATGGTATCTGAGTTGTACTTGTGTTGTACATGTGTTTGGTTGTGTCAGTTGGTTCAGTTATGTTTTAGCTTGTGTCTAAAGGTAGATGCCCTTGGCTAAGATTCCTTGTTACTATCTCCTAGCACGAGGGGTGGGCCTTTGGGTTTCACTTGTTTGGGTGGCGTGCACCTAAATCCATTGGGTTCTTTCTTCATGTTCATGTGGACGAGACTTCCAGTTGGAGAGCTCATTGGATTCAGTTTCAATTCTTGCTTTATTTCATTTCAATTGATCTGGTATTATTTTACCCCTCATTTGATGTTGAGGTGGAGGTTGTATTTGTAAACTTATTTATTGGACTTGCCTCATTCAGGGAATGAGTGTTGTAACCTTATTATTTAATGAATCGATTAATGAAATGGAATTTATCTCTATGCTTTGATGTAAATTATCTTATTTGGAATGCATGTGCTTTATTTATTAATTAAATAATTGACATGGTTTACATTCATGTTTTTTGTTGAGGTTCTTTATAACCTTTGTCTCGTAACCTTAGAGGTTGTTGGCATTATTAGTGAACTTACTTATTATTTGTACTTAAACAAAAAAAAAATAGCCTGTTTAAGTAGTTGTTTGCAACTTCCTCTAGGGTTGCGTGTTGGGGCGTTACATGGTTTGACAAGGAAATCTAGTTACTATCTCCCAATCAACTAATTTTGTTGGGCAATGGAGACGCTCAAACCTATGAATCCAAGTGGAGTCGATGTCTTGTACTTGCAATCAAAACATATGTTGTACATATATATATCATGAACAATCACACCGTGAAAAGAAAATCGTGGAATCACAGGGCGCTCGTGAGCGAGTGATGCAATCTCATTCCCTTCACCAACACAGTGTCACATCAAAACTGACGAAACTAAAATATCAATTAACTATAGATGAACATATATCAATATCAACTCAAATAAACAACTATGGTAACCAGAAATCATGTCATAAACAATAATCATCCATAAAGTGTACCATCACATCACAATATAAAAACAATTATCACTCCAATGTCTGCGATCAAATAACAACAACATAGTATCATGGTCTATCAAAGTAAAAACACTGTCTAAAAATATAAGAAAATTGGATGGGTGCTACACTTGGGGTAGATTGGTGCATGTGGCACAATTGGGATTTGGCTCAATCAAATTATCAAGTTCCTCAAAGATGTATTACAAGTTGCTTAAAATGTGTGTGAACTAAGTGAAATAATGGTCCTATGTTGTTATGATAATGGAGGGCTACATATGGAGATGTCTAGTGTGTGGTATTTGTTGCATGTGCCATGTGTGATTTATAGGTGCTTTTATCTATGTTCATCTAAGATGCCTTGCTTTCCTTCTTAAACATTTTTTATTAAGTTGAATCTAACTTTTTTTTCTTTTGGGAGTGGATTATAATTTACATGTGGAAAGAGAGAAAAATAGTGTTGGAAGAACATCATTGATGTTGTTGTTGGCAACATGAGCATGGGGGATAAGCACAAGGTATGTTACTATGTGTTGCAGTGTTTTCATTGATGTCAACATTGCATCTTGATATGAAGATTTTGGTGCAGATTATTTTGGTTGGTTCTAACAAGTCTTGAAATATTATGGTATGCAATTTTGCAAGATGGTTTGATCTAGAGAAGTCAGTTGTAATAGAAATTGAGTAAGTGTCAATTCTGCTAATTCAATGTGATAGAGCATTCATTTTTGGGTCCGCACTAGTCCGCAAATAAAGTTTTCACGTTGTGCTTCTAACGTTATTTTTTGGTTGTTAAAATTATCTAATTCCATAATTTTATCATGTTTTGGCTTTTGGTTTGAGATATCTAAATAACAGAAGCTTGGTCTGGCAGTTTACAGTTATTTTATGTGCAATGCATTTGAGTGGGAGAGTTTGCACTTCTCCGCAAATAATTTTTTGGCTTTGTGCTTTTGAGGATAAGTTGACAAACAACAATAGTGTATGAATTCCAATTGGCATCGAGTTTTGAGGTCCACGTGTCTAAATGTGGATACACAATTGAAGAATTTTGGTATTAGGTCTTATGCGGTGCCAACCTAATAAATGTGAAGGTATGTGAAGATTAAATAAGTGTTGTGGTCTTATGTGGGATCTATTATAGGTCCATGCTGACCTATTTTAAGTTATTTTGAGTTTTGAACCTTGGTGCAAAACATGTGTGAAAAGGATTGAAGCTGACAAGTTATGTTTTAAATATTACATCTAATTAGGCCGACCTAATTGATGTTGTGCTTGAAGTGGATATATATATTAAATATTTTTTAGTGTTTGTAGATAGTGATGGATGTTGTGAATGTCCTACATGCAAATATATTTAGAGCGATGTAAATTTAAGTTGTGAATGTTAAGTAGAAGATTAAATCGATGCAAATGCAGAGGAAAGCATAGTGTTAGATCATAATCAGATAAAGTGTGTAAAGTCAATTTATTGAGCTTCATTGGAACTGTATTTCATGCATATGATAGATGCAATTATAACAGTTCAAAATAGGTTGTGAGCCACAATCTCTCTTCTATATTTTTCTCTATGGGCAGTGAGTCCACCTGTAGTGAGCACTTTTGTAAATATACTAAACCGGTTATAATATATTATGAGCTAATCCTCACCATGATCTTTCTCATTTTAGGTTTTCCACGTAAAATCCTGGTGTTCATGTGTTATGCAATGTTGTTTATGTTTCATGCTTTCTTTCTTTATTGCAATTGAATATTCTTTAGTGATTGCATGTTTGATGTTTGAATATTGATTCACCCACCCCCCCCCCCCCACCCCCCTCTCAGTATTGTGGGTGTTCAAAAAAATAGGAGCTTAGATGAGAAAACTATTTTTAAATGTGGAGGATTTCATTGCATGCAATATTTCCTAGAGGATAATATTATGATAAGGTAATTTGAGGCAATAGAAAGATTAAGAGGAATAGAGATGGAAGTTTTAGATGTGAACAAGGTTATTTATGATATTAGATGTAGATATAGAGACAAATGTTGCATCAAATGGTCAAAATTGACATAGTTATGCTTAATAAATAAGAGTGTTACATGTGAGTGCCAAATGAGAGGGGTATTGCTAAGTTTTCATATTTGTCTCTAGATTTTACCTCCACTCTAGCACACAAGTGAGCTACATCGAATAAAGTATGTTAAAGTTAAAATACAAATCATGATATTTATACCTAATTGAGAGGATACTAAAAAACTATTTATTGATGTTGTTTTCCTATCTTTGCTTGAGCATCATCTTTAGATTTGTAAAACACACAATAAGAAAAATCATCATACATAATAAAAATATCCTAAAAACCAATTTTGTACTTTTTTAAGCAATTGAATTTTATCTTGTTAAATCTAGAAGGGATTTGTAGAGATGTGACCATGTTAATCTCCATGAAGCCTAGAAATAGAAGTTAAGCAAGATGGGTTCACGTTGTATGTGATAATCATAGTTTTTATCAAGTTGGCATCCATGAAGTATGTAATCCATGATCAATGTAGGTGGTGGAGGAAGAGGAGCTACACTACTAGATTTAGGTCATACTTTCTATGTTTTGCATTTATGTTGACAAGGATTATACTATGGGCAGTGATGTCATGTCAAGAATGATTTTGTTTATACAATCACACTAGTGTATAATTGGTATGTTGGTTTCATGTACAACCACACTAGTATTTTGGTTGGCATGTTGGTATCTTGTGTGACCATGATAATGTCCTCTACATTTTTTTTCATATGTAGCTACACAAAAATTATTATTTTTATCCATGTAGTACACATATTAAGCTTTGCCTCAATTAAATTATTAGGTTCATCAAATGAATATATTACAAGTTTCTTAAAATGTGTGTCGTAGATGTGAGAATGGTTGTGTTGTCATGTTAATGGAGGTCTAGACATGGAGATGTCTAGTGTGTGGTTGTTTTTGTTGCATGTGCCTTGTGTGGTTTTTGGGTGATTTTATTTTTGTTCCTCTAAGTTTCTTTACTTTAATTTCCTTGATCTTTATCTATTGAGTTGCATCAAACCTTTTACCTTTAGGGAGTGGATTAAGGTTTACAAATGGATGGAAGAAAAGTAAGAGTTTGCGTGAAATTTTTTTTCAATGCAGAGGATGTTATTACGCATTATCTTTTTTTGTAGGAAAATATTGTGACATGGTAGTTTGAGGTAGTAGAAATGTTAGGAGGGGAACAAGGATGGAAGTTTTGTGTGTGAACAAGGTTATTTATTATAATAGGTGTAGGCTCGCAGATAGATGTTAAAATATTATAAAAAAAATAGACACTATTATGCTTAATAAATAAGGGTGCTAAATTATAGGGAAAAGTGCTAAGCATGCACCTTTTTGTTTCTACATTTTTCCTCCACTTTAGTACACATGAGCTACAATGAATCAAGTATGCTAAAGTAAAAATAGAAATCATGTTTTTTTATGCCTAATTGAAAGGATACTATAGAGTTCTTTATTGACGTTTTTTATCTTTTCTCAAGCATCATCTTTAGATTTATAAAAGACATGATAAGGGAAATCATCATACACAATAAAAATACCCTAAAAAGCGATTTTGTAAATTTTAAAGTAGTTAAATTTTATCTTGTTAAATCTAGAGGGGGGTCATGGAGATGTAATGAAGTCAATATCCATGAAACCATAAGTAGAGGTTTAGCAAGATGGAATATTATTGTATACAATGATCATAGAGTTATTACCAAGTTGAACTCTAAATGGTTCAATCATTTCTTAATGTAGGTAGTGTAGGATCCATTAAGGATCATTTTAACCAAAATGTGGTATAAGACACATGGTGGAATCAATTTAACCATTACAAGGTGTGTGACCAATGAATTTATCAACTTACTAATTGTATAATGTAGTACCCATTCAATAGATTCACTTTAAGAAAGGTGGTTTAGGATTCATGAAGGATCAACTTAACCAAGGTGTGTAGTGTAAGACCCATAAAGAACCACTTTAACCATTGCACTATATGTGAACATGTGTATATATAGGATAGGGTATGTGTACCTTTGAAATTGATTACATATAGTGGGATGAATCCAATTTGAGGTAAGCAAAGAGATTGTAGGAAGAAGGGATAGATATAGCAATATCAATGTAGTGACTTAAAATAGGTTTCATATTTGAAATATGTACTTATTTGTGCATGAGATAAGAGGGAAATAAAAAATTCCCCAATTTTTTTTCCTAGTGAGGACAAGAGGTGTGTGAGATATAGAATCAAAGCACAACACAAGAAATTTATCAAAGAGAATGATGTGTACAACTTGTATTATTTTAGAAAACAATAAATTAAGCAAACAAGAGAGAATTGGAAATATAAGCATTGTAAGAAATGTGTCATGGAAAGCATTGGACAAAGATATCTAAGGATTTTGGTCTTTAATTTTTGTTTGTTTCAAATGGCCATAAAAAATGAAAAGATTACTATATGTGTGAAAGATTTAGAATTGAAGCACAAGAAGATATTTTCATTGTTTAAAATTGATTGTAGAAAAGTAAGTGTATAAATTTTTGGAAATAGAAAAACATCACACACAAAAAGGGACATATAGAAAAAATAAAATTTGGAACCAATGATATACATATTTAGATAGAGAAAGGAAATCAAGAATAATACATATAGATGTGGTTTAAATAAGACAAGCCAAATAAATACCCCAACATAAGCTTGATCAAAGATAATGGGTTGGATGGATAATGTTGAAAGTATAAGCTAAACACACATGATACAAGCAAAAAGAGGGAGGCTACATAGTTTAGTACAAAGTGGTAGGGTATCATCCATACAAAGTATACTATGTAAAAATATATTGATGAAGTACAAAGATGGGATATACATCGGAAATGGGTCATTACTTGGGATAATTTTCATATAGAATAATCATGTAGTTTACTCTAATGGTTTCTACCTTTAATAACATGTGGATGGAGATATACAATACCTTATTTATTGAAATATCCTTGAATTTGAATAAGTTTTCAAATACCATCTTCATGGTGGCTTAGACATTTTCCTTCATATTCACACTTCTACAAAATAGTAAATCAAAAGCTAAAGTATTTCTTAACTGGGAAGGGAGAACAAGAAAGCAATTGATCATCAATAATATTTAGATCAAATTTATTGTTTCATTCATAAGAAGTCAAGAGATGGTTGGTAATAGATGAAGTAGGTTAGGGTTGAGGTTATTGTCCAAAGGTGTGGCGATTCATCAACAAAGGATGTATGTTCAAATCTACAAAACTAATTATATACTCTACTATTTATGATGGTGTGAATTCAAGTGTACCTCAATCATATTCTAAATTTTTTAGGATACATGTTTTACACCTTCCAATCCTAGTAATAGTTTAATATTTATTATGTCGTGAAAATTGGTCCTCATTGAATGGGGTGCCACTCTTGGAGGAATCCATGAGATTCCTTGCATAAAACATCTCACCATTTAGAGTGTTGGCTAAGTTATGGAGGTTACTTTATAAGAGCATGGTAAAGAAGGGTTATGATTAAAAAAATAAAATAATCTATGATGAAGGGAGTTACACTTAAGTTAGAATGGTTCTTAAAGAGAATAATCATGACTCAAGCTCCCAACATGAAATTTGGAACTTAGGCACATGAACTAGTTGCTCCCTTGCTTATTTTTCTAATGCCCAAATTATTAGTTTAGAGAAAAATATTTTTGTATAGGGAAAATATTGTTTGGATTCCTTCAAAATTTGGGAATATGACATATATGATGTGAGTAAATTTTTTATATTGTGTGTAATCATGTTTTTATGTTAATACAGTGAGTTAAATTATTTTTTGTGGTTGTATTTTTTAATCGAAAGGGGTTTTCCATAATCAACAATGTGTGATGTGTCTATAATGAAATAAGAGATATGTTTAAGATGTATTTTTCTTTAACTATAACTACGTGTTTTCTAATCTACATATATGTGACTAATGACTTAATATGGGCTAACTACACTTGATCCATGAGGATTCTAAGTATAATTAAGCCACTATGCATCATTCTCAATAAGATCATTCAATGTAAACTAAACTAAGAATCCATTAAAACTAACATATTAAAATATGAAAGCTTCAAAAACACTTATTCTAATCCATTGAAACTTATCCCATTGGGGAAGTGGTGTCGCATTGATGTGTAATGGTGACCCTTTCCCAATCCCGTGGATAAATGAGCTTGTTTCGATCGATTCTATCGAAGAGAATTGACGAAACCGATGAGAGATGTGTATGAAAACATGATTTAAAAGCTAAATTAACATGATGAAAGCTATTCTAACATGATATATGCTAAGATGATCGATATGGGTGTATGCAAAGCTATTCTAAAAGAACTTTAAGCTCAAAAGATTAAAACCTTGATTACCAAATATGCTAAATGGATGCACCTAAGTTACCATGGAAGACATTAATGGAAGCTAAGCTAATATGATGTAAGAAATTAACCTAAAATGCTTTCTAAAACATGAAATATGAGTGAAAAATGAGAGTGATTTTAACAACATAAGTTTTCTATTAAAAGATGGATGGATGAGTTTCAACAGCATAAGCTTTCTCCAAAAAGGTGGATCCCTATTCAATAGAGGCAAGCTCTATTTATAGAATAGGCAAAATGAAACTGATGGCCAAGATCAAAAAGATCAATCAACGATCAAAATGAAAGGAAGATGGAGGCATGGATCATGGATTCCCATCAAGGGTTGAGGATACAAGATGATATTTAACCAAGGGATTACAGTTATCCAAACAAACACACTTTCAAAACTTGCACAAGAAGTCTTGTTGAAAGTTTGTTTCAAAAAGGAATATTCCATTTTTTAAATGAGTGAAGAAAGAGAATATTCTCATGGGTGAGGAAAATTCGATATTTAGTTAATTAAAACTAAATTTTAATTGTGCAAAGGAGAAGGAACATTCCATAAGAATATTGAATTTTTGGAGGAATGTGCAAAAGAGGAATATTCCCTTGCAAGTGGGAGGATTCTATTTAATTAGTAATTTGATAATTAAATAAAGTTTCAATTATGCAAATTAGGGGAATTAAATGATATTCATTAAATAAATGATTTAATGAAAAAGGGAGATGTGATATGATATTTAGTTAAATAGCTTTAGGGTTATTTAATTAAACAAGAGGATTTAGGGATTAAATTAAATAATTTGATTTATTCAATTTAACAAGATGAAAGGTTAGCATGAAAAGGGGTGAATTAACCTAATTAAGTCAATTAGATTAATGGATGAAAATGATGCAATTAATTAAATAACTAGGCCAAGTTAATCAATTAAGCAAAAAGAGGATGGGTTTTAAGATGAAATGGTGTTAGTATATCAGATTCAAGTGTGTGATATCATTCAAGACACTTTTAAGTGTCTACATTTTTCCCCTCTTTGAAGCAATGTAGTCATTGCATTGGTTCAAAGACTAATGTTGATTTTGATGTTGATGACGATGCAAAAATGGATAACGATGATCTCTTTGAGATGTTGATATCCAAGCTAAAGTTGATTGATCTGATTGATTGATTGATTGATAACATTATTGAGGATACACAACAATGCAAGGATAGTGTTGTCAAGATATTAACAAAACAAGGATTGATAGGGAAAGATATATCCCAATGATGATTGATTTGATAAATTGATCAAGTTTTGCTAGCAAGGCTAGGAACAAATTTTTTTAGATGATTTGATATCGATATGATTGAATGATGGTTGGTTGCCCCCTCGAGAGATTGATCGGAGAATAAAGTGTTTTGATCGGGCTCACGATAGGTGAAAATCAGACTTATATTTTTCTTTAAATATAACTACATATTTTTTAATCTACATATATGTGACAAATGACTTAATATGGGCTGACTACACTTGATCCATGAGGATTCTAAGTATAATTAAGCCACTATGCATCGGTCCCAATAAGATCATTCAATGTAAACTAAACTAAGAATCCATTAAAACTAACATACTAAAATACGAAAACTTCTAAAACACCTATTCTAATCCATTGAAACTTATCCTATTGGGAAAGTGGTGTCACATTATTGTGGAATGGTGACCCTTTCCAAATCCCATGGATAAATGAGCTTGTTTCGATCGATTCTATCGAAGAGAATTGACGAAACCGACGAGAGATGTGTATGAAAACATGATTTAAAAGCTAAATTAACATGATGAAAGCTATTCTAACATGATATATGTTAATATGATCGATATGGGTGTATGCAAAGCTATTATAAATGAAGTTTAAGCTCAAAATATTAAAACCCTGATCACCAAATATGCTAAATGGATGCACCTAAGTTACCATGGAAGCCATTAATGGAAGCTAAGCTAATATGATGCAAGAAATTAACCTAAAATTCTTTCTAAAACATGAAATATGAGTGCAAGATGAGAGTGATTTTAACAACATAAGTTTGCTATTAAAATATGGATGGATGAGTTTCAATAGCATAAGTTTGCTCTGAAAAGGTGGATCCCTATTCAATAGAGGCAAGCTCTATTTATAGAATAGGAAAAATGAAACCGATGGCCAAGATCAAAAGGATCAATCAATGATTAGAATGAAATGAAGATGGAGGCATGGATCATGGATTCCCATCAAGGGTTGAGGATGCAAGATGATATTTAACCAAGGGCTTACATTTATCCAAACAAACACACTTTCAAAACTTGCACAAGAAGTCTTGTTGAAAGTTTGTTGAAAAAAAGAATATTCTCATGGGTGAGGAAAATTAGATATTTAGTTAATTAAAACTAAATTTTAATTATGCAAAGAAGGAACATTCCATAAGAATATTCACTTTTTGGAGGAATGTGCAAAGGAGGAATATTCCCTTGCAAGTGGGAGGATTAGATTTAATTAGTAATTTGATAATTAAATAAAGTTTCAATTATGCAAATTAGGGGGATTAAATTATATTCATTAAATAAATGATTTAATGAAAAAGGGAGATGTGATATGATATTTAGTTAAATAACTTTAGGGTTATTTAATTAAATAAGAGGATTTAGGGATTAAATTAAATAATTTGATTTATTCAATTCAACAAGATGAAAGGTTAGCATGAAAAAGGGTGAATTAACCTAATTAGGTCAATTAGATTAATGGATGAAAATGATGCAATTAATTAAATAATTAGAATAATTTAATCAATTAAGTGAAAAGAGGATGGGTTTTAAGATGAAATGGTGTTAGTATATCAAATTCGAGTGTGTGATATCATTCAAGACACTTTTAAGTGTCTACATTTTCCCCCTCTTTGAAGCAATTTACTCATTGCATTGGTTCAAAGACTAATGTTGATGACGATGCAAAAATGGATAACGATTATCTCTTTGAGATGTTGATAGCCAAGCTAAAGTTGATTGATCCGATTGATTGATTGATTGATAACATTATTGAGGATACACGACAATGCAAGGATAGTGTTGTCAAGATATGAACAAAACAAGGATTGATAGGGAAAGGTATATCCCAATGATGATTGATTTGATAAACTGATCAAGTTTTGCTAGCAAGGCTAGGAAAAAAATTCGTTAGATGATTTGATATCGATATGATCAAAAGATGGTTGGTTGACCCCTTGAGAGATCGATTGGAGAATAAAGTGTTCTGATCGGGCTCACGATAAGTGAAAATCATACTTATGTTTTTCTTTAAATATAACTACATGATTTCTAATCTACATATATGTGATCGATGAATTAATATGGGTTGACTACACTTGATCCATGAGGATTCTAAGTATAATTAAGCCACTATGCATTAGTCCCAATAAGATCATTCAATGTAAACTAAATTAAGAATCCATTAAAACTAACATATTAAAATATGAAAGCTTCAAAAACACCTATTATAATCCATTGAAACTTATCCTATTGGGGAAGTGGTGTCACATTGATGTAGAATGTTGACCCTTTCCCAATCCTGTGGATAAATGAGCTTGTTTTGATCGATTCTATCAAAGAGAACCGACGAAACTGATGAGAGATGTGTATGAAAACATGATTTAAAAGCTAAATTAACATGATGAAAGATTCTAACATGATATATGCTAAGATGATTGATATGGGTGTATGCAAAGCTATTTTAAAGGAATTTTAAGCTCAAAAGACTAAAACCCTAATTACCAAATATGCTAAATGTATGCACCTAATTTACCATGGAAGCCATTAATGGACGCTAAGCTAACATAATGCAAGAAATTAACCTAAAATGCTTTCTAAAACATGAAATATGAGTGCAAGATGAGAGTGATTTTAACAACATAAGTTTTCTATTAAAATATGGATGGATGATTTTCAACAGTATAAGTTTGCTCCAAAAAGGTGGATCCCTATTCAATAGAGGCAAGCTCTATTTATAGAATAGGAAAAATGAAACTGATGGCCAAGATCAAAAGGATCAATCAACAATCAGAATGAAATGAAGATGGAGGCATGGATCATGGATTCCCATCAAGGGTTGAGGATGCAAGATGATATTTAACCAAGGGCTTACATTTATCCAAACAAGCACACTTTCAAAACTTGCACAAGAAGTCTTATTGAAAGTTTGTTTCAAAAAGGAATATTCCCTTTTTCAAATGAGTGAAGAAAGAGAATATTCTCATGGGTGAGGAAAATTAGATATTTAGTTAATTAAAACTAAATTTTAATTATACAAAAGAGAAGGAATATTCAATAAGAATATTAACTTTTTGGAGGAATGTGCAAAGGAGGAATATTCCCTTGCAAGTGAGAGGATTAGATTTAATTAGTAATTTGATAATTAAATAAAGTTTCAATAATGCAAATTAGGGGAATTAAATGATATTCATTAAATAAATGATTTAATGAAAAAGGGAGATACGATATGATATTTAGTTAAATAGCTTTAGGGTTATTTAATAAAATTAGAGGATTTAGGGATTAAATTAAATAATTTGATTTATTCAATTTAAATGATAAAAGGTTAGCATGAAAGAGGGTGAATTAACCTAATTAGGTCAATTGGATTAATGGATGAAAATGATGCAATTAATTAAATAGCTAGGCTATTTTAATCAATTAAGTGAAAAGAGGATGGGTTTTAAGATGAAATGGTGTTAGTATATCACATTTGAGTGTGTGATATCATTCAAGACATTTTTAAGTGTGTACATTTTTCCCCTCTTTGAAGTAATGTAATTGTTGCATCGGTTCAAAGACTAATGTTGATGACGATGTAAAAATGGATAACGATGATCTCTTTGAGATGTTGATAGCCAAGCTAAAGTTGATTGATTTGATTGATTGATTGATAACATTATTGAAGATATGAAACAATGCAAGGATAGTGTTGTCAAGATATGAACAAAACAAGGATTGATAGGGAAAGATATATCCCAATGATGATTGATTTGATAATTTGATCAAGTTTTGCTAGCAAGGCTAGGAACAATTTTTTTTAGATGATTTGATATCGATATGGTTGAAAGATGGTTGGTTGCCCCCTCGAGAGATCGATTGGAGAATAAAGTATTTTGATCTGGCTCATGATAGGTGAAAATCAGACTTATGCTTGAGATGCTTGAGATTTAAGGGTGCTTTTGAATCAAAGAGCTACAAATTTTTATATTGTTGAGCTAAAGATGATATAGATGCCCCACTGTGCCCCAATGAAAGAGGGATTGTTGGTAAAGAGGATGAAAAATAGTTCTTGAAAAGCTCAGATGTTGATGTAGATAGATTCGATGATGTATATACAGTCATTGACCATGGGTAGCCTCATGTATATTTTGATATATCACACAAATTCAATACTTGGATAGAAATGTTAGTAAAGATGGAAGAATGAGAAGAATAAGATGGATGGAGTAACCATTGTTTTGAGATTGATTCAAAATTCCAACAAGCCTGCGATTCTTTGAGACTTTATTAGATATGGTGATGAGAGATGATGATGATTTTTCTAATATCTTGGGATTGGGATTTTCATCATTCCTTATTTTTGATATAACACATAGACACAATGCATCGAGGTATTGATAACTAAGATGGCATTGTATCTAGTGTGTTGAACTTTGACTCTACAAACATATAAGATATTTCTTGTTCACACCTTGACATACAGGTTGGAATGTAGTTTAGAATTTTAGAATATCTTGGACCAAAGCATATGCACTAGTCAACAATTTACTCTAAATGTCCTCCCTACACACAACTAAGCAAGTATGCACCAAGATTATTTTACAAGAATACTCACAAGCACAGAAAATGAAAGATAATGATCGATGCCCCATTCCTTTCTCTCTAAATCATTTTTTTGATAGGCATCATAAAGAGGTCCTCAAAATGGGTCATTGAGATAAATCGTATAAAAAGATCAAACACAAACAATCAACTTTATCTATATCTCGCCAGTTTTAACATAGCTAAGGTGATTTATGATATTGATGCCTATTGTAGGAAGGATTCATCCTAGGACATGTTGATCAGGTGTTTTGATTAGGATGATGTGTGTGATAATCCATTTATACAAACTCCATTGATTCGTTTACCTATGATCCAGACTTTAGATTTTGACACTTAGGTTCTCATTTTACGACTTGCAATACTCGCTTTCTACTTGTTTTTCCAAAGGTTGAAGGGGATGATTAATATATTATGGGTGAAGGTTTATTGCACGTGAAAGCGAAATAGGATGGATGGTTTTGGAGTTTTCTAAATATGTCAATGTTTTTGACGTTTTGAAAATGTTTTGAGGTTGTTTAGGTCTTTTTGAAAATTTATGTGAACGTTTTGGTTTTTTGGGTTATGTGAGGTTGTTTAGGGTTTTTCTCTAAGATATTTGATGTTGTTTAGGTATTTTGAATGTTTTCTAATGTTTTGGGCTTTTCAATTTTCAGATATTTTTGGATTTTTCTAAGTTTTTGAATGTTTAGGGGTTTTTTGAGATTTTGCAAATGTTTAAGGCTTTTCTGATATTTCAATGTTTAGGGGTTTTCTAATATTTCAACCAAGAACCTAACGTAAAATACTATCCTCGGGGCCTTGGGAGCTAATCAAAGATTAACCTTACCTACATTATACATGCAAAGACCATGTAGTTCAACTGACTTGACTTATTAATGATGAGAGATGAATAGTTGATGGATTGCCAATTTTATTATGATAGACTCCTAAAAGACTAACCTAGGGTGTCTCAGGGGCACATCAATTATGGCCTTTCCTACGTACAAGATCAAAGACTCGTAGTTTGACACAGTAATTTTTGGATTTTTGATGTTTTTGCCTTTTTAGGGATTTTGATGTGTTTTGGATGTTTTGGATTTTGAATTTATAATTTTTCAAATGTTTTTAGATTTTAGTTGTACAAAATTTTGAATGTTTTTAGATTTTCTATATTTTTCAAGTGTTTTTGGATTTTGATGAACATTTTATGAATGTTGTCAAGATTTTTGAGAGATTATGAGGTAAACAATACCTAGATCACGATGTCGATGTCATGCTATGGGATATAAGACATGGATCAAGAGTTATTTGAAAAAAAGAGTGCAAGAACCTGCCCCCGGTGTCTAGCAATTCTTCATAGTGTAATGGACAAGCCAAGATAGGTAATGTATATGTGAAGAGTTCAACAGAGTTTTATCATGCTAGATATGGGCTACTAGACCTCATGAGATAAAATGGTAAAGAGCCTATCAAGAGTTTGTCATGATTAGAGTTGAGGCATACGTCGAATCTTTGTCAAGATTAAGATAAATGGGAACATCTAGATACATCTGGATTGGATGGAGGGAACATTGGATTTATCATGACAAGGATGAGATGATTCTATCTACAAAGGATCATAGAGACGCCCGATTCTACTCATCACGCTTTTTTTCCAAGTTTTCATCATAGTATTCTCCCAAAGCACCGCCATAGTGGTTTTCACTAGAGGACAATTTTTATTTTTACTATTTTCTTTATTTTTTTATTTTCTTTAATTTTAATGATTTTATAAAAAAATTACCCACATGTTGAACCACCTAGTGGTATTGATCTAGAGGCCATTGTCATAACATCCCAATGATATCATGAATGAAGAATTTGCTTTGTGAGGATACGAGCACTTGAATGTAACTTTTGAGAACTTTAATATGCCTTGCTAGTACCAGAATTAACCATGTCTATGTGCGCACATTGTGATATGGTACCTTCATAATCCTTTTGATGAAGAGTAGCTACCAATACATGGTTAATACGAGAATTGGATACCACAAATGGAGTGTATGGTGTCATGCATGAAGGAATATGAGATGGTTTGGTAGATGGTTTGGAACCTTTGACTCTCCAATTTTGGGAAGATGAGCAATGATGGGTGGGAATGAAGGTTTTCATGGAATTAGGACCAACCACTAGATATACTTCATTCCTTGCTTGAGAAGCCTGCTTTTGTATTTGAGGATGCTTTTGATGGATACCTTTCCCTTTTTTATTTTTCCCCATAGTTTCTTTGACTGATAAAGTTTTGGAGAGATGATTTTCTTTATTTTTCTTTGGTATCCATTTGTATTTGCTTTATCCTTTTTTCTTTACTACTTCATTTTCTTTGGTAATCTTCGCCTTGCTTTGATACAAACTCTTCTTTTTATGTTGCTCCCAATTTTTATATGAGAAGATGGTGAATGCCAACTCATGATACAACTAGTTGTAGTGTTGACAGCATTTTCATCATAAGGATTCGTCATGCCCCGGATGTTGATGTTTTTTGTAGACAAGATTTCGACTGATGTTGTGAAGGTATTATCAATACGTAATCCTTTGCCCTGATAATGTATCCTCTGATCCATATACACCGAATATGACTTGTCATGAACACATGATATTGCTATGGGTTCATGTTGCTCAGGAATATGAATGGTTTTCTCTGATGCTATGACATTGTTATTTTTTGATACGTCTTCAAAAGATGTTTGTGTTGATTCAAAAGATGTCGATGATGCACAATCACTATAAGAATCAAGAATCTTGACCATTGTTTTCTCTTGTGTAGGAATATCAAGAGTGGGAGACTCTTGTTTTGGATGAAGAACATCTATATGTCCATCAAAAAGAAACATCTCAAGGGTGATATCGAGGACATCTTTGGAGTTTAAAATGCTTTGGAAGATGTCCCTTATTTCTTAGCAAAACTCTTGGGATAGGGGTTCTTGATCTTGACTCAATTTAGAGTAACTTTTGTTATCCTCAAGAGCTTATTCTTGACATGATCCAAGGGTGGATGATATATTATCAGTGAAAGACTCTTTGCAACAGTTTATGGGTATGAATGCAATAAGGGATATTTCTTGGTCATTTGGAACTTCTTCAATGTGCCCAATCATTGTGTAATACCCCTCCGTTTTGATTCTTGTTCAAGTTGCTTTATGCTATGTTTGGTTGCAGTTACTTTGAGACTGGATACATTTTGTTATGATGTTTTGATCGCTACTATTGAGCGACAACTATTATTGTGGGATGTAGTTATCTGATTATTGTTTCACATGCATTATGGATTAATGATGTTGTAGAGTTAACATGAGATGTTATTATGAGATTCCTGGATTATGATGGAAGTGTCAGTTTTGATGAGTGTATGGGTGAAGAGGACGAGTTCGCATCACTCGCTTGCGAGCGCCCTGCGAATCTGTAATTCCTTCTTCACGGTGTATATTATATGCTGGATATATTGTATGATGTTGTTTACTTGGTTGCAGGATTGCAGGTACATGACATCGACTCCACCTAGTTTCACAGGTTTGAGCGTGTCGATCCAACGGTTAAGTTGAACGGGAGATAGTAGCTAGGTAATATGCGTCAAGTCTACACCCTAGCCTTAGTGTGTCGTCAGTTGTGTGTGTCGAGTCATTGTCTGTCTTGCTTTAATGTTATTTATTTCTGAAGGATTCTTGATTTGGAAATAGATATTTAGAATAAATGCATTTAAATCATGTTGATGGTTATTTAATTTAAATAATGCAATGTGAATAAAAGTTTATATTTAAATTAATTAATTATATTTAATTTATTTAATTAATTAAATTTAATCCATAGGGGTTGAATTTAGTTATTAAATAATTTAATTAATTAATTAAACGTGATACAAGAGAATGAAAGAAAATAAAAGAATTAAAATTAAATTTGGAATTTAATTTCAACGTGTGGGAATTAAATTAGAAATTGTAATTAAATGTTTATTTGGGAAATTGGTTGCAACTTTGGAAATTAATTTATTATTTGAAATTGCATTTGAAATTGAAATTGAAATTAAATCTAGTTTGCATGTAGTGTGAATTAGGATTGTAAAAATTGAAATTGAAATATCTAATTTGCATGTAATGTGAATTAGGGTTGTATTAGGTATTTTTGATTTATAAAGAATATATGTTTTAATTTTAGGGCAGTAGAAAGAGATTTAGAAAAAAATATATTTTTACAGTAGGGAAGAAATTTTGGAAAATTTGCACAAGGGGTTGAAGAAAGTTTGATTGTATAATTGATTGAAGGAAAGATTGTTTGCATTTGTTGAGTTTTGAACTGAATTCTTTGGAGGATTGAAGAAAATTCAAGAAATTTTTGGAAGAGGCTTGCATCAGAAATTCATCTCTTCCTGTAGCTTCTTGTACCAGGTTTTCCTCTTTGTGTTTTATTGTTCTTGATTGTTTTTCTTTAAAATAGTAATGATTAAAGATTTGTTTGTTAAATCTGTTTTAGAAAATAAATTTGATATTAGAAGAAAAGAATTAAACAAATTTACAACCTTTGCTTGTGAAAATTCTTGAGTGAAAATTGTGAAAACCTTAGTTGAATTTAAATTATTTGGGGAAATCGATTTTGTTGTTATTGAAATCAAACATAGAGATTGAACAATGCATTTAGAATGTTTTTAGAAAATGAAACCTTTTGTTTATTATTAAAAAACGGATTTTAAAATCTGCAGTATAGTTATATTTTTCATGGTAAAATGGTTTGGTTGCATCGCCTATAACTTCACTTTCACAAACTGGGTTGTCAGGAAATTTAAAGGGTTTTTGCATTTTGAAATTTTCTTATCCCTGTCAAAAAATTACAAATACCCAGATCGTAGTTTTGAGTTATGCTTGAAACATGAGACTGCTGTTAAGTTATTTTCCCATGGCTGCTCTGAAAATAAAATAATAATAAATTGATATTTATAAATATTAATATTTTATGTATTGTTATTATAATATTAAAATATTATTTAATAATATTTTATATTATAATTTATAATATTAAAGTATTATATTTATTTATATTATTTTAAATGAAATTTGTATATTAGATTAGTGGAATTAAAATTATAAACATATGGGAAAATTATTGTTTATTTTAAAATGACATGTTAAAGTTTAATTGAAGGAGTTAAATATTGGATTTAAAGAATGCATAATTTAAAATTTAATTGTGGAATTTAAATTCATGTGTAAAAGGTCCAATTATTAATTTGATTTAATTGAAAAAATATATATATTTTTTGGAAAATTGATGATAAGGGATATTTTATTTTGAATTAAACAATTTGATATTTTGTAAAGAATAGAAGATATGTTAATGATTAAATATATTTAAATATATTAATTTATATTTAGTATATATATATTGAAGGTATATATCCATTTGAGAGAATAAATAATATTTTATATTATTTTATTCTGTTGTTTGCAAATTGGGTATTATTAGTGTTCTAAAAAAAATGATTAGTATGTGTAGAAAATGTATAGAGAAAGATATTTTTTAATAGAAGTAATTATTTGATTTAAAATGAAATATTTATTTTGTTAATATGATTGAAGAAAATATATTGAGATGTATATATATATCCATGAGTATTTCCAATCAGTATTTACCTTGTTTTATTTAGGTGCGTGCAATTTAGCTTTGCATAAAGAGTTTAAAAGATAAGTTTTGAATGTATGGTCAAAATTGATAAGTAAAAAGATATTTAAATATATTGAAGAATTATAGAAATATATATATTTAAATGTTTGTTTTAATTAATGAGATTTAATTAGAAACAATATGAATGCGTGGTCAAATAGATAAGCCAAAAGATATTTTTATACATTGATGAAATTGCATGTTTTTAAATGGATAGTTGAAATGACATAGACTCCGGATAGAAAATTGAAAAAGATTGTTTGCAATAGTGTTAGGTTGCATTAGAAGTAGATTTAGGAACTAACTATATTGAAAAAAGGCAAATAGTTATTATGTCTTATTTAGTTCCATAGAGTAATCTAGTTATTGTGAATGGAACATTAAAGAATATATGTAATTAAATTTATTAATATATATATTTGGTGCCTACATAATATGGAGCATATAAAAATATGTTAAAGGTAAAATTCATTATTGTATTTTATTTAATGAAATGCATGCAATATATTATTGAATAGAGATTTAAAAATGGATTGATTAGTGTATATGGAAAATGGGTAGAGAAACGATATTTTATTATGTTAAAGTGATTGCATGTTCTAAATAGGAAATTGAATGAAATGTAAGATTTGGTTAGGAAATGGAAAGAGTTTACTTGCATGGATTTGTGTCGATTTAAAAGTAAATTAAGAAATCGTTTTATTGATGAGGCAATCAATTATGTCATTTAATTAATTTCTATTTAGATTAATTGAATCATTGTGATTGGATTATGAAAGAGATATGGATTTAGTATATCCAAAAGTAGTATCTACCTCATGATTATCTTAAAGGATTTAATTCTCTGTATTCAGTAAAGGGAAGTAAGTTAATTGTTTTAGATTTTCGATAATGATAGGGGAAATAGGGGTTATGATTATTTTAGATGATCTAGTTATCATGTCCTTGACTTTGTCAACACTACCTATTGAATGAGTATGGATTTAGGAAATCCAAATATTAGATTTGATTAATGACTTGAATACTTTGGTTGCTATGTCGTCAAGTTGCATTGTTGGTTTTGGGATTTAGTGTTAGTCCTAAATTATAAGTCTTCCAGAAGAACTTAGAGGATAAGGGTTGTTGAATCTTGATGCCATCCAGTTGTTTTCTCTTGGGTAGTGCATGGCGTCTTTTCAGTTTTACCCGATTTTCATGAACGGGGATGTTTGCACCTCTTTCGTTTAGGAGCGGATTATGGGATCCCTGTCTCCTTGTATGGAGTGACTTTGTGATGTGGTTTCATCTTGTTGCCTCCTATGAAAGGAGTGGACTATGTGTTTGTTGCCTCCAAGATGTTTGGAGTGAGTTCTATTATTTGTATCCTCCTTGTGTTGGAACGGATTATGATGCCTAGTTGGTATGCACTTGTGTTTCCCTTGGTGGATTGTTTGGGTGTGTGTTGTCGAATAGAAGAGTGGCTTTTGTTAGGGGCCGGAGCCCAAAGTGGTAAACCGGGTAACCTTCAGAAGTGAGTTAATCAAGTGATAATTAAATTAATGTACTTAGATGATTAGGATGCAGTTCACACTAATCAAAATAATTTAATCCTCACTCATAGACACAAGGGCTTGTTTAGACTTGGGATAAGTGAGAAGGCCTGGAATGGCAAGATCAACTATCTTGTTCTTACGAGAGGTAGTTGATTCCGCTTGAGTGAGTATGAGTGCCAGGATTCGGTTGAGGCCACCAGGATTACTTGTGCCGGAGCCTATGAAGAATGCCCAGAGGAGATCTCATGACAAACCTTGCGATGACACTCTATCTAGGACAACTGTTGTTAATTGTTTTATGTGTATGATTATTTGAACATACTTGATCTATTTTATGTCTGGAAGCAATGTGACCTATGTCAGTGATGTTTGTTTTGTACTTGTGTTGTACTTGAGTTGAATTGAAATTGTACTTATTGATGGAATTTATTTGGTTATGTCAGTTTGAGTCAGTATGAATCTGCCTTTGGTTAGAGGTAGTAGAATCTTTGTCCATGTTACTTTGTTACTATCTCCTAGCATGGGGGGTGGGCCTTCGGGTACCACATTGGTTGGGTGGAACATGCACCAAAACCGTTGGGTCCCCATCTATCTTCAGTACTTGGTGGCGAGACATCCAGATGGACAGTTCGCGGTTCTTGTTGTAATTTCTTGCATTGTAATATTTCAGTTTGTATATGATACTTTATCCCTCTTTTGTAAGAGGTGGAGTTATGTAATTGTAATACATTTGTACTAGTGTCTCATTTTTGGAATGAGTGATGTAACTATTGGATTAAGATAATGTTTATGAGATTGTATCTTGGTTGATTATTTTATTAGGTTATGTGGTATTCTTATGATGTATGATGGTTATATGGTTGTATGTAATATGTATGTGTGGGTTAAAGTAATCATAACCTTGTAGCCTTAGAGGTTGTTGTTAATTAGTAAGTGAATGTGTATGTTAAATGCACTTTATAAAAAAAAATTGGTTCGCTTAAGATGTTAATTACAACTTCCTTTAAGGTTACTTGGTAGGGCATTACACATTGAGTCATATTTAGGAGAGATATCGTAATCTGATACCCAATTGATGTCATTACGGTATAAAATATCACTAAACATTGTTGATGGGTTTGGAATTTGTTTTAAAATAGTATCTTGATGCATATTTGATTCCTCATGTTGTGATAAATAAATATGTCCCACTGTGGTATCATGAGTATGGTTTCCGTTATTTGAGGTTGATGTCTTTCCCGAATTTTTTTCTTTTGTGTGATCAGGGATAGGGTTGTGTAAATTTTTAGATTTTCATTCCAAAATTTTTGATCAACATAAATGTCTCCTTGTTCAATAAGATCCTCTATTTTATGTTTGAGTCTAAAATAATTATGTGTGTTATGACCTTTGTATTGGTGAAATTTACAAAAATAATATTCTCTACAACTACGAGTTTTGACCCATGGCTCTTGATAGTTTGATAAATCTAGGAGTGTGATAAGGTTAGAATATATCAACCTCTTCAACACATCCTCCATAGGTTCCCCTAAGGGAGTGAATTGTCGCTTAGGAGCATTGTTTGTTCTTTGTTGTCCACGTTGAGTGTTTGCAGCATTGATTTTTGTTTGATTGTTTGGTGATGGCGTGTATGGTTGTTGTGTATTCATGGTTTGGGTGTTTGCTTGCCTAGGAGAAGTTAAGACCACCTTTTCAGCAACACCATCACTAGTAATGTTCTTCTTGTTGGCCCAAAAGCGGGGTTCGTCGTTAGAACTAGTGGATGGGTGGTTGTCTCTATATGCTTGTGTGTTTCCTTATGAGATTAGAGCTCTCTCAATGTTGAGAATCATAGGGATGAGCTCATCATAAGTGGTGATGCATTGAATTTTCAATTGGAAGGATAGATCTAGATCGACATTTTCTATGATAATCCCAACTTGTTGTTTGTCGGGAATGGGCCACTTTCTTTTACTAACTCTTTGCCTCCACCTTTGCAATAAATTATGAAGGATTATCCTTTGTTTTGCTTGAGTGTGTATAACTCTTCTAAGCTCTCTCACATGTCAAGATTAAAGGAGAAGTGATCTATGAATTTACTGGTGATTTCTTGGAAAGTTTTGATACCTAGAGGCAACTAAGAAAACCAATCGATGGTTGGCCCTTTCAAGATTCGTGGAAAGAAGTGCATCAAATAGGATTCATTATAGGCAACCTCCATACACATGACGTTAAAATATTTGACGTAGTCCACAAGATTTCCTCTCCCTTTGTATTTATTAAATTTGGGGACCTCAAAGCTGGGAGGGAATGGTACCATTGCAATGTTTTGGTTGAATGGATATGGGCATAGGTTTTGTTGTGTATGGGGCTTCTTTATTTTTCCCATCTAGATATCCTACATTTCTTGTGTTAACACCTTAAGTTGTGATGCTACATCATCTGATGGATTTGGTGGGGGAACATATGTTGTGTATTATGGGATGGTGGATGGATTGTACATGCGATTGTGATATGATGGTGTGTTGTTTGGTGAGTATGGTGGTGTGGGATATTTTGATGGTGATGGTGGTGGTGGCGCTTATGTTCCTAGTGTGTTTGGGTTGAGGATGTTTTGTTGAGGTTATAGTATAAACCTTGTTGTTGTTGTTGTTGTTGTTGGGAGAGCAATTATTGTTGTTAGTCATATTGTTGAGCTTGTTGTTGGGTTTATTGTTGTTTTTTGTTGTTGTTGTTGTTGTGTTGCTAAGGTTGCTTGATGTGCTTGTTGTTGTTGTTGGGCCACTAGGGCTTGATGTTGGGCTTGTTGTTGTTGTGTTGCTCAGGTTTGTTGTTGTTGTTGTTGTGCTACTAAGTTTGCTTGATGTTGTTGTTGTGCTATTAAGGTTGCTTTTTGTTGTGCTATTAAGGTTTCTTGTTGTTGTTGTTGTGTTGATAAGGCTTCTTTTTGTTGTTGTTGTTGGACAACTTGTTGATAAGCCAATTGTGCTTGTTGTAAAGCTAAGGCATGTGCTTGTAATGTAGGATCGATTGGTTTTTGGGATATATGTGATGGGTTTTGGGTATTGATGTTTTGTGTGGCTTGTGGATGGTTGATGAGAGTTTGGGGGTTACCTTGGTTTAACATTATATGTAGAATGGTTGATTGGGATGGAGGAATGTAAGTTTTAGGTTCCATTTGATCTTGCATGATGAGAGGGACCAAGGGAAAATATGATGATGGTGCCATTAGATATTGCGATGAAAATGGCACATTAGGACCTTGGGTCCATTGATTGAAAATGTTCCCTTGATCGATGTTTTTGGGATTTCCTTGTGTTTGGGATGTGGCCAAGGTATTACCTTGGTTGATGGGGTTTATGACCAAGGGGTTGTTTTTATTTTGGTTGATGTGGATGGTGGATTGACTTGAGTAGTTTGCGTAACCACTTGTTTCAATGTGTCAATGGGTTGACTTTGCGTGAGGGTGTTAACTTGCCCTTATTGTCCTATTTGAGGCACTTGTTTCAGATTACCTTGCATAAGTTAGGAACACTTGGGATATTTTTGGTGATGGATGAAGATGGTTGCACTTGAAATGTCAAGGTAATTGTTGCATCATGGAATGTAAGTATTTTACCAAATGTTGGTGTCCAACTTGTGTTTTACGGAGGGTTGGTGTTTAATGGAATGTTCGAGTTGTGAATAACCACAATTGTGTTTGTTCCTAAACATGAAGTGAGACCAAGGTTGGTTCCTAGCCTAGTTGCAAGAATAGATGTTAAGAGTTGAATTGGCATAAGGGATGGATTTGGTTGAATCGTAGATTGGGTTAACCCTAGTATCAAATTTTACATGAGAAAAGTTGGATGATTTTGTTCATACTCAAGGAGTTTATCTTTAGTAAATTGAAGTGGGTTGTTTTTGACATCTTCCACCTCATATTGTCCCAATGGATCTTGGGGTTGTTGTGAGGGGGTATAATGACCTCTTGGATTGAATTCTTGAGGGTTGGTATCACTGATGGTGTATGAGAATTTGGTTTTCTCCATGTTTCTCTTGTGTTGTGATCTTTTTGCTTCCATAAATTATGGGTCACCCATGGGAGATTTATGTTAAGATTTGTACTGTTTAAACTCTCTAGTTGACTCAAATTTAGGTAAAATCGATGTTATAAGTCATTTTAGAGAAATTATGTGAAGTGGAAGATGAAATGGGTGAATGATATGGGAGATTTTACAAACTTTTGGGATAATAGTTTGAGACCAAGAGATTTGATTGGTTTGACAAAGATGATAATGAACTTGTAAATCTATAAGGTAGACTTGTGACCTTCAAGATAAACTAGTCCACAAATGGTGATAACTAACTCAACTAAATGGATGGAAAATCATTCATTTCACACACAAAGTAGCTAAGTTAGGGTTTGGATTGATAGATGTCTAAGTCCAAAGTGTTGGTGTGTTCAAAAGTTTGCAAAGTTTGGTAAAGTGAATGATGAAATTTGATGAAGGATGGATGAGACGTTTGACCCAATGTTGACCTAGAGTGAAACTTTATTTTATAAGACCAAGGTGGTGAGAAACATGCTAGACCTATAAAGTGTTAAAACCCTAAGGACTCAATGACTAAGGAGAATTTCTTTTGAAATAGATTTTGTTCATCTATGAAATAGCATAGAAAATGTCTCCTTATTGATATATCTTAGTTGCAGTGATTATTTAAGTTATGTAGATCCAAATATACTTTGCACTATGATGTATAAGTTTGAAATAGTGGCATGTAGACCTTCTCTTGGGGATTTTGATTTTTTGATAGATCATTTAGAGAAACACAAGATTATGAAAAAGAGGATATTTATTGTCATGCAGGAGGTGGTAATATGGGCCTTTCGGCCACAATATCGACTTGTTCCTCTTGTTTCTCTAAGATTTTTGCTTTGTTTCTCCATTGGATGGGTGTTTCATTCATTTCAAAAGTGAATCTTCTCAAACTAATAATTCTATCTATTTTTTTTCCTTCTATTAGTTCAATTTTTTTGTTCAACTGAAGTGATCGGATGCCAAATGGTCACGTGGGGTTCAATTTGTCAATTCATCTTTTCTTAAATGAGTTTCTTTTTTCCATAAACACTTTGTCTTGCTTAAGTTTAAAACTAAATATTTATGTCAAAAACATCATCAGTTTCACAAAGTCTATTTTGTGAGAAAGGATGAAGTTAGGGGCATAGTTACCTAGGTTTATTTTGGGAAGTATGGATTGAGATATAAACCAAAATATTTAGAAGTATCTAAGAATAAATCCTTAGGACAAGCATCAATATCAAGGCTTTTTTCAAAGGGTATCCATACTTATACCAAAGGGTTTGAAATTTTGAAAAGACTAGTTGACATTTGTTTACAATTTATTTTGGAATCAAGCAAGTATTAAACTAGCTCACAAGCATGAACAATCCTAGTTAGAGTGGGTACGTATTTCTCAATAGGATTCCATCATCAAAAGAGATGATTAATCTATGAAGATGAATGGACAAATAAGCTATGTCAAGGAAATGTAATGTCTTGAAACGCCAAGCAAAAGATTCCCTTCCCTATTTGCTTTATTGCCTCAATCAAAAACCAGACATGGTAAGTAAATTCTTAGAACGATCTTATTCCAATGCACTACTGTAAAATACGTTTTGGATTTGGAATTAATCAGCCACTACAAACAAGGATTTTAATGACCATATTTGGGATAAAATAGTGCTATACACACATCGTTTCACTCAATTAAGAGGCCTCCCAGCCCTTAGAAATATCTAAGGGTTTTAACGCATCACAAGGATACTAAGGGAGACATGCATCGGTATAGGACAACCACAAATATTATGTTAATGACTTAATCCACAACTGATTATTTAAGTAGTGAATCAAAATGAAAGAATCGCTTAGGTCATTCCCTCTCACAAGTTGGGAGGCAAACCCTTCTAAAGGTAACACATGTTTGAAGCGTAAAATGCTTTTCGTCACCCAAGATTGCCAAAATGCGCAAGGGGAGAGGATAAGTGCTTCCAAGAAGAAAAGGTATACTTGTGTGTTTCTCTTCACCCAAGATCACATGAAGTACAAGGGGATTGGATACACACAACAAGAATATGTAAACAATTCAGACACATGTTCATTTTAGTCCATCATAGCAAAATGAGTTTTTTTTAAGCACCAATTTGAAGTGTTGGGATTGTATTGTTCAATTTTAAACCAACAAGCATAATGATGTGAGGGTTCAGTTTTAACCAATTTTAATGTTCATTTTAAACCCAAATTAAATCTAGTTTGGTCCTAAAATGTGAAATAAAGCATCATAAATGGGTTATAATGGCCCCATAAGTGTCGAAACACTCGTTACAATTATATTCAAATGGTAATATGCTCCTTCACTTAAGATTTTATTGCCCAAATCTGCAAAACTAGTTAGCCTAAAAACCCAAACAAGAAGTCAGTGACATGTTAGCAATTAGATAAAATCAAAAAATTAAAAAACATGTCAAAATCCAGGTTCAATTTTTGTTTACCAGTAAATCGTGATGTTGAAATCAATTGTGTCACTGAATTTCATCAATAGTGTCGCTATATCAAAGTTACGTCGTTGTATTGAAAAATTAGATGTGTCACTTTGTAGTAAACAGTGACATCAAATGTGACGCTATATCAATTGTGTCGCTAATTAAACATTTATGGTGCGATGAAAAATTAGCTTAGCGCTGCTATTTAAATGTGTGGTGACGAAATCAATTAAGCCTCGCAAATTAATTATGCGTTGCTAAAATAAAAATCCAAGTGTGTCATTGTATAGAAACGCGTCATCAAATGCATCGGTGAATCTTCAATAGCGTTGTTGAACCTAAAAAACACAAGCAAAATAGATATTTAACAAGAAATTTGTCAAATTGATTAGTTCATGCCCTCCTTCTAGCACCAAAATGTGATCGATGACTTAGTATGGGATGAATATACTTGGTCCACGAGGATTCAAATTATAATTAAGCCACTATGTATCAATCCCAATAAGATCATTCAATGTAAACTAAACTTATAATTCATTAAAACTAACATATTAAAATATGAAAGCTTCAAAAACACATATACTAATCCATTGAAACTTATCCTATTGGGGGAGTGGTGTCACATTCATGTGGAATGGCAAGCCTTTCCCAATCATGTGGATAAATGAGCTTGTTTCAATCAATTCTATTGAAGAGAATCGATGAAATCAATGAGAGATGTGTATGAAAACATTATTTAAAAGATAATTAACATGATGAAAGCTATTCTAGCATGATATATCCTAAGATGATCGATATGGGTGTATGCAAATCTATACTAAATGGAGTTTAAGCTCAAAAGATTAAAACCCTAATTACCAAATATGCCAAATTGATGCACCTAAGTTACCATGGAAGCCATTAATGTAAGCTAAGCTAATATGATGCAAGAAATTAACTCAAAATTCTTTCTAAAAAATGAAATATGAGTGCAAGATGAGAGTGATTTTAACAACATAAGTTTTCTATTAAAAGATGGATGGATGAGTTTCAACAACATAAGTTTTCTCTGAAAAGGTGGATCCATATTTAATAGAGGCAAGCTCTATTTATAGAATAGGAAAAATCAAACTGATGGCCAAGATCAAAAGGATCAATCAACAGTCAGAATGGAAAGAAGATGGAGGCATGGATCATGGACTCCCATCTGCAAGATGATATTTAATCAAGGGCTTACATTTATCCAAACAAACACACTTTCAAAACTTGCACAAGAAGTCTTGTTGAAATTTTGTTTCAAAAATGAATATTCCCTTTTTCAAATGAGTGAAGAAAGAGAATATTCCCATGGGTGAGGAAAAATAGATATTTTTTCATTTTAAAACCAAATTTTAATTGTGCAAAGGAGAAGGAATATTCCATAAGAATATTCACTTTTTGGAGGAATGTGCAAAGGAGGAATATTCCCTTGCAAGTGGGAGGATTAGATTTAATTAGTAATTTGATAATTAAATAAAGTTTCAATTATGCAAATTAGGGGAATTAAATTATATTCATTAAATAAATGATTTAATGAAAAAGGAAGATGTGATATGATATTTAGTTAAATAACTTTAGGCTTATTTAATTAAATAAGAGGATTTAGGGATTAAATTAAATAATTTGATTTATTCAATTTAACAAGATGAAAGATTAGCATGAAAGGGGGTGAATTAACCTAATTAGGTCAATTGGATTAATGGATGAAAATGATGCAATTAATTAAATAGCTAGGCTAATTTAATCAATTAAGCAAAAAAAGGATGGGTTTTAAGATGAAATGGTGTTAGTATATCAGATTCGAGTGTGTGATATCATTCAAGACATTTTTAAGTGTCTACAATATCAAATCAAAAACTAATTGAATGTAACAATGAACTACAATTTGATATCCAAGTATAGTAAACTAAAACAACTAGTTTTAGGAATAGAGTAGAAATTAAAACTCATGAAAGAAAGAGAATAGAGTGAGACAACATGTATGGATTAGCGCAAAGGTATAAAATCTTGTTGCAAGTGGCTATAAAGTGTTCTACATGACTTTTTGAAAGGTATAGAGGTTCTAAGAAAATGTGATAGATGAAGAAAACCTAGCAAGCTTGTTAATGACTTACCATAGGTTTTAATGACCTATTTTAGGTTCTAGTGACCTACTTTGAGTGCTAGTGACTTGATTTAGTTGTTAGTAACATGCTCTAAATTTATAACATTAGTTTTATTGTTAAGAGACTAGTTAGTCAATAGAGAAGAGGTTGGAGCATCAAATAAAACTTACAAATAAAACTAGTTTAGAAAGATAATAGAAAATGCTAAGAAATTTTTCCTACTAATCTAGGGTAGAATTCCTTAGGTACTAACTTTGTGAGAGGGGGTTAGGCATTTGAGTATGGTGAATGGAAAGAGGGGATTTGCAAGGGAGACCCCTAAAAAATTGTGACCATTTAAATTGAGCATACATTAACACCATGGGATACATAAAGGATCAATGTAATACCAAAACATAAACACCCATGGCTAAAGGAGATAACAATAAAATTATGATAGATTAGAGAATAAATTAAATTAACAAAATAATTGAACATGGAGGGAAAAAGCATGGAAGATAAGCGTAAAAAAAAACTCAAGAATGGCAAGAAAGATATAGCAGGAGAATGGAGAAAGTAAGAAAAATGAGATTGAGTGTGCCAAGAAGGGTGACATTAAGGAAAGGAAAGAAGGAAGAATAGTAGAGGTACCTCTAGTAAATAAATGGAAATTTAACAAAATCTAAAGAAAATAAATATAAATATTGAAAAGGTAGAATAAATACTAAAAAAGTTAGAGGGAAGTATAGAAAGGTATGGGGAAGCAAGAAAAGAGTTGGAAGAAAACTGCTAAAGTGTCCATGTGCTAGCACTCCCTCATTCAGTTAAATCGCCATAATTATGAACAAATTTATCTAATTCTAAGATTATTTTAGAAGAAAGGTTTATGGAACTTCTCAAAACCCCAAAAAAAATCAATCCATTGATGCATATTACCTAGAACAAATCGTTAATAGAAGTATAAAAAAGTTAAGGAAAGAAGAGATAAATAGAAGAAGTAAAACCATGTTCAATTTGGGAAAATATTTATCATCAATAATTAATAAAATTTTATTCAAAAAAATATCGCCTAAGAGGAAACACCATTTTGAAGAGTTGCACTCCCCAAACCAAGAACCATCTCGAGCTATGTCATATAAATCAAGGAGAGTTTTAGTAGAAGATACAAGCAAGAATTCAACACAAGTACTAGATCTACAACAACAATTCATAAAGGATTGTGAAGAAGTATTAGGAAGGGAATACTTTAACATAAATCTATCAAGGGACAAAGGAAGAGAAAATAAACTTACCCTACAAAGGAGATATAAGAAGAAGAAAGAGGAGGGTATAAAAGAATCTCACTGCAGGGAAGAGAAAGAGCCTAAAAAAATAATGGATTCACCAATTAAGCTCTATGTGTTTGAAAATACACAAAACATTTGTAGAGAACATATTTGTATTGGAGTCTATTTGGCAGAGAAAAGGGATAAATAGAGATCAAAACAAACTATTTGATTCCATGGGAACCATAAGAAGTGATTCCCTCAATTGGTATAGGAAACATTACCCACAACATGATAAGGAGTGGGATAAGATAAAGAAAGAATTCTTAGCAAATTTTGAAATTCCAAAAGTCCCCACAGAGAGTGTGTGTAAATTGAGAGACTTGGTATAGAAAGAAGGAGAAAAAATAAAGGATTATGGTAGAAGATTAAAAGAACTATCTTAGAAACTAGAAGAACCCCTAACCAAGAAACAAAAAATAGAATGGTTCATATTTGGATTAAGTATGAAGATCTAGGCATCCTTGGATGGAAGAACATTTGATACATACTCTAAAGCAATTACCTTGGCCTACCACATCAAATCAAAAACATGGAGAATGAAAGAGAAGGATAATGAAAGTAAAGAACTGGAAAGATTGAGATTGGAATTAAAGTAGTTAAAACTAAAATAAGAAATACTAACAAAGAAAGATAACAAACCACACAAACAAAGACCCAACATTTAGTGCACATATTGTTCAAGAGATGGACACATAAGGAATGAGTGCCCCTTATAATGAAGGGCGAGAAGAGGGACACCATATTAAGGGTGTATTTCAAGATAGTTCCTAGGAGGAACCAAACAATGTATAGTGGCCTTTGTGGAGAATGAACGATAATGAGAAAAATGACTATCCATCATTATTATTTAGACTAAAGGAAAGACAAAATGAAAATGAAACACACTACCCAATGCACCATAGTAATGAGAGAACTGTTAGAGTAAAGGTCTTAACTTAATTATGTTGATTAAGTTACCTTTATTCCCTTCTTAAGATTTCACGTTAGTTTGCATAATGTGACATTTAATAATTATATTAATTATTAAATGTTTTCCTATTAGGGCTTCTATTAGGGTTTCTCCTATTAGGGTTTTATTAGGGTTTGCATTATCTCCTTTTTATAAGGATTGATCCCATTGTATTTCATATCAATTCATTCTCTCATTCTCTCTGATATATACATTTTTAGTTTTCAGAGAACCCTTGCTTGTTTGTCTCCATCTCTTCTTTTGTGACAGGTTATTTGCATGCAGGTGATCTTCGGGGTTTGTGGTGTTGTATTTTCTCAACTCCTACATGGTATCAGAGCTCTTCAGTTTCATCCATGCTATTCCAGATTTCACTCCAGGTATATTTTATTCAGTTATTTGTGTTTTCACACTTTGGTGGATTACCTGGACATATTTGCTCTTGGAAACTTTTTGTTCGCATGTGATGCTTTGTTCTTGGTTGTTCTTCATGTATTTCCATCTTTTGTCCTTTGAGTACATTTTGAGCATCATTTGTAAGCTATCTTTTATGTAAACACATTGAGATAAAGTGCCACACTATTGTACATGCATCTTTTGGGGATTTTGCACATAAGGTTGTGCCATATTTTGTACTCGCACTGATATTATAAAGTGCCATGAGGGATTGTGTAGTTTTCCTTTGTTTTTCCATCACATCTTTGTCTGGTGAGTGTCCCTCCACGACGACAGTAGATCATATGATTCCAGCCTCATGCACATGTGCTTTGTTTTGCACACCACTTTTTCAGTTGCAGGTGCTTTTCTTGTGCATTTTCAGATGTTGTTTCTTCTCCTTCATGCACTACAAGGTGTTCACATTATTTCAGTGGATCTGTCAAGCTCTCCCAGTTCAGCATTATGGGGGGGTTATTATATTGTTCGTGATAATTCTTCCTTGGTTTTGCCTTGGAAGGAATCTTCCATTTTCAATTGATCAGTGTTTTAGACTATTGGTTCTTGTGCCATCTGTATCTTTGTTCCAGGTGTTTGTCTTTGTTTTCCATCTGATTCGAGTAGTGTCGTATGGGAACTTATGTAGATTGTTGTCTTCTTGTTCTTGATCATTCTATCTTCAATAGAGGTTCTTCAGCACCATAGCAATCATCTTTCGACAGTTGTTTGCAGCTTCTTCTGCTCCAGTGATGTTTCTTTTTTGGCCTTCTGCATCTCTTTTTGGAGTAGAGCTTTTTCCCATGAGGTTTTCTCTATTTCTCCTCTTTACAGAGATTTGGTTGTATTTGGGTACCTGATCTGGCCTAGTTGCCGGGACCCATGTTTGCCTTCTTGCATTGTAGTTACCTTTGCTTTCTTGCATTTGTTTGTAGCCGCATTGTTGCTCATCTTAAGGGGGGGTGTTAGAGTAAAGGTCTTAACTTAATTGTGTTGATTAAGTTACCTTTATTCCCTTCTTAAGATTTCATGTTAGTTTGCATAATGTGACGTTTAATAATTATATTAATTATTAAATGTTTTCCTATTAGGGCTTCTATTAGGGTTTTTCCTATTAGGGTTTTATTAGGGTTTGCATGATCTCCTTTTTATAAGGATTGATCCCATTGTATTTCATATCAATTCATTCTCTCATTCTTTCTGATATATACATTTTTAGTTTTTAGAGAACCCTTGCTTGTTTGTCTCCATCTCTTCTTTTGTGACATGTTATTTGTATGCAGGTGATCTTTGGGGTTTGTGGTGTTGTATTTTCTCAACTCCTACAAGAACCACACATCATATAATGGTTTATGTTAAAGGACTTGAGGAATGACCTCTATAAACCCAAGACCATGGGTATAAAACACTAGCATGGACAAACCAAAGGAATGTTAGTGCACTACATAACACCCCTTCATAGAACCAAAATGACAATAGAAGGTCCTTCAACAACTACAAAGGAGGGAGAGGAAGAGGTAGAATCAACTATAGAAAAGAGGATGTCAATAGCTATAAATGTCAAAGACGTGACCATTATGCAGCTAATTATTGGTCTAATAAAAATTAGTGTTCCTTTTGTAGGAACCTAGATCATGACATATTCAATTGTGAAAAAGCTCAAAAATCTTCCAAAATGCATCGAAACAATAAAAAAGCAATGAATTACAAGGTCCTAATACACCTAGGGGTGCTAGCGTTATGAGGAAAATACCTAAAGACATACCAGAAGGATCCTAAAGATGCCAAAAGGAAGAAAGATATAGCTCCAACACATCTAAAGAAAAAGAAAAATTCAAAGAATGATACCAAGATCATAAACATAAACTAAAACAAAAGTATTAGTTTGAGCATAAAAAGAAAAAGAAAACTGTATTAGTCAACAAGCAAGTTACAAATATCACAAGAGGAAGCCACCTGATCTATGAGATAGAGGATGGAGATTATGATGAATAAGAAGATGACGAAATTGTCTTCCCTAGTAAGTATCAACATGAGCATATTTTATAAAAATCTAAGATTATCACTCATGAACAATAAAAACAACAACAAAATGGTCATTTCTTAGAAGTAGAGGCTACTACACTAAAGCAGCTAGCCATAATGGCATAACAAAATAACGTTTTAGAAAAACTGAAATAGTTTTGTAAATATTCGAACAAGCAAGAATTCCTAAAACCCCATGTAAGGAAAATGTCCAAATGGATAAAGGATGGAAGATGAGACCACTTATGATCACTACTTACATCAATCATAATAAAATTAAATAAGTAATCTATGAGCAGTTAGGGAAACCAAATCTAGGAAGCACACCATATAACATCAACCTAGTTGATGGATCGTCCATGGGGACAATAGGGACATGGAAGAAAGTAGAAGTCAATGTCCTAGGAATAAAACCATTCATATATTTTGAGATAGCCATTTTGAAGGAACCATTTGATATTTTCAATGTCTTGCTAGGTTTGCAATGGTTCATCAATGTAAACAACATAGTGGATTCAATAAAAGAAGAATTATCATTTGAAAACTAAAACAAGATAGTCCATATACCTTTAGGAGTAGAGATAGATAAACCATATGTAGAGGAAATAACTATGGAAGAAGATGAGGAAGAAAACACAAATTATATAATCCATATCCAAGATACCCAAAATTGAACTAAGGGAAGAACAAAACTCAGAAGGGGAAATAGAGTTTGAAAGTGAGGACGAGAGTAATAATAGTGAACAATTCTTAAACTTTTGGCTCGAAGATGAACCAAATTAACATCTCAAAAGCTATATATGAGTTTAGAAGTATATTTATGGTACAAATGTAATCCCAAAACTTATCACAAAATCCCTCAACCTCGTGCAATATACCCCAAAATAATAAATATAAATAATAAAATTCCCCTTCAATTACTCCCCAAATATCATGACAAAAAATCATATTTCAAGGGCAATGTCAAATATTAAGATACATAAATACTCAAGGCCTAGAGATCTTAATGCATAATTAGAGGATATGGAACAAACCTTTGATAAAGAAGACTTGTGTTTAGCCACACTCAAACATACCCTAGTATGTAATGCCACAAGATGGTGGGAGATTTATCAGGACAATATCCCATATGGCACACATTCAAAATTCTAATCCAAACAAATAATTTATTGGAAGAAGTGGAATATAAATTAATTCAAAAATATAATAGATCAGTCCCACCTAAGGAACATTCGAGACTTGTACAATGGTGTGGAAGGGCATAAGAGAATATGATACTAGATTGTAATACAATTATTCTACTAGACCCTAACATTATTCAAATAATCCTAGTATATTATCTTGGAAAGGGGAACGAAAATAAAAAAGAAAGGAGAATTCCAATAGGACTTCATACATACATTCTTCTATGACAAAAAAATGAAGACATTTATTTTGCATTACAAAAAATCAAAGAAAACATATTCAAACCTATAGAAGAAAACATAGCAAAAAAATATCAACATACTCCACCACCACCAAAAACAAAAGGAATATGGAAAATTATTGAGCGGATGGAGACTAATACCCAACAAAGAGATGCTATATTACACATCATGAAAATGAAGAAGTAATAACAAAATGTTATAAACAGGTAAGTCAAGGAGAAACAAAAATACAAATTAACAATGAATCAAAAGATAAATATTATAACAAATCTTTAAAAATAGGAGAAGAAAATATAGCTACCACAAGTGATCCAAAATTACCAAATATTGGGGATTACTAGGATGACAAGGTGGTGATGTGGGTAGCTGAAATATTATCAAAATGTGAGGATATTTTTCTCAAACATTCACTAACTTAAAAGGCATCAAGGAAGAATTAGGGGTAATGAGGATTAAATTAATGGAAGGAGTTAAACCACAAAATCAAATGCCTTACTAGCTAAATACAAAAATGAAAAAGAAAGTTAAAACTTAATTGGATAAAATGTTGAATGTAGGAAACATCAAACCGGTGGAAGATGAAGAGTGGATCAGCCCTATAGTAGTTCAAAACAAGAAAACAAAGGAAATAAGGATCTTCTTGGAATTTAAAGATCTCAACAAAGAATGCATGCATGATCCATTCCCTACACCTTTTATAGAGGAAATGCCAGAGTCTATGGCAGGAAGATAAATTTACTCCTTCATAGATAGATTTTCAGATACCACCAGGTAAAGATTAAGGAAGAAGACCAATCTAATACTAGACTTTTGTGACAAAGTGGGGTTCATTTATATACACAATGATGCCTTTTGTGCTAAATAATTCTTTGATACAATTTTCAGTTGCATAATGGTGAATGCATTCAAAAAATTTATACATGACTTCTTAAAGGTGTACTTAGAAGACTAGATAGTTTATGGGTTGGTTAAATTCCACATGTAAACACTTCTTACAATGTTGAAAAGATTCAAAAGTTTACAAATTTCTCTTAACATAAATAAATGTATCTTTGTAGTACCTTTTGACACACTTCTAGGTCATATTATTTGCAAATAAGGATAAATGGTAGATACCTTGAAAGTCACACTAATCATGACACTACCATTTACAAACACAACATCAAAAGTGAAAATACTTTTAGGATATTACCGGATACCACCACAAATTGATCAAAGGATATGCAATAATAGCATCACCTTTGGAATAATTATTCAAGAAAAAGTTAAGCAAAGTTATTGAATAGACAAAACAATGTCAAAAATCATTTGACACTCTCAAACAAAAAATTGCAGAGGTGACTATTATGATCTTCGTGGACTGGACATCCCTCTTTTGTTTTCATGTGTTGCATTTGGTATAGCTATAGGATCAATCCTAGCATAACCTAGATGAAATAAAGACCATCCTATAGCCTTTGCAAGTAGGAAATTATCACAAGCAAAGAAGAATTCCACAACAATAAAAAAGAGAGGCCTTGGTAATGGTGTACATTCATTATAGAAGTTCAAACATTATTTATTACCCATACTATTCACATTCTACACTAATCATGAAACATTAAAATATTTGTTGAACTAACTAGTAACCCAAGGAAGAATATGTAGGTGGTTGATACTTTACAAGAGTTTGATTTCAACATTATGGCCAAACCAAGGAAATGTAACTAAGGTTGTGACTACCTTTCCCAAATTGAAACTTGTGAAGAATCAAATAAACAAGAGTAATATCTACTTGGTGCAAACCTCTTTAGAGTAATTATGATGCCTCAAGAACTCCCAGATATGTCAATATTACTCTTTATTGGATAATATGATCCACCAAACTTCTCATCACAAGACAATCAATAAATTTTATGAAAGTCTCTACCCTACACATTGATTGAATGAGAGCTAAAAAAATAGGGAGGGACAATATTATTAGAAATTTAGAGTATGAGCATGAGAGAGAAGAGATACTTAAGGAATCTGATAAGGAATATATGGTGGTCACAAATTAAGAGAATCTATCACTAAGAAAGTAAAATTTATGGAACTTTGGTGGTCAACTCTCAATAAATATCCCAAGCAGTATGTTAAACAATGTGACATATGCCAAAGAGTGGGAAGACCTATCGCAAGGGATGAGATGATCATGTGGCTAATCCTAGATCAAGTTCCCATTTGAAAAGTGAGTCATAGAATTTATAGGACCAATAGACCCATCAACCAAACATTGAAAAGCTAGGTTTCTTATAATAAGAGTGGAATATGTGACCAAATGGGAAAAAGTAGAACCCATAAGAGACTGTACCACAAAGTTTTATATGAATATTATTACAATATTTGGCTACTCAATTAGTATTACCAATTATCAATGGAAACACTTTGTAATCAAATTAATTTTAGAGTTGTTGAGAAACTTCATTATCACACACAACAAAAGCACTCCCTACCATCCATAGGAAAATGGAGAAAGTGAGGCCTTGAAAAAAATAATAGGTACTACATTGACCAAAATGTGTAATAGTAATAATTTATTGGGATGTTAAGATATTTTTGGTACTATATGCCTACAAAACTATATATAAATTTTTTACAAAGTTTACTCCATTCCAATTAGTGTACCGATTAGATGCAACTTTTCCTCTAAACTTCATACTTCCAAATTTTTATACCACTCTTACTTTAAGAATTGACAAAGAGGAATTACTAAATAAAAGGATAGAATAATTAGATAAACTATATGAAAATAGACTATTGATTGTTTACCATCAAAATTTAGAGAAAAACAAAAGATAAAAGGCCTGGCATGATAGAATTTTGACGATAAAAATTTCTAGAAAAATGGCATTATGTTTCTTTATGACAATAAGTTTAAGAAACAAGGAAAATTAAAAGTAAGATGGTTGGGCCCATACTACATTTATGATATACTAGAGTTTGGACCAGTCAAACTAAGACAACTTGACAAAAAAAAATTACATTGTTATGTCAATGATGCAAGATTAAAACATTACCACCAATCTACAAGATACAAATTTATTTGTATTATATGTACCATAATTGTACCATAGATGTATTATAGTTAAAAATATAGGTAACCCACCTAAAACAAGTCATAGGAAGCTAACAAGTAGAAAAGAACAAGAAGATAGTGAATAGCTATAGTAACTAATGCACTCCCCACTATTAGCTACATATAAACCCACACAACCTCTCATCACTCCTCACTCATGTTTTTAATTTTGCAAACACTTGATCCATTTTGCAACTTAATCTTGGTACAATGAAACCATAACTCACATGACCTAGCCTCTACCACACTTTGCAACAATGGTCACACCAATGCTCATTGTATATCCCAAAAGCCCAAACCAAAATAAGATAATTTCCCCTACAAGATAATGGAGGTGGACCGAAATGGGTTTTTCTCAAAATTTATTGCATATGTTATATACATGGAGCATATGCATGAATACATCCATGCACTTCTTATAAAAATTGATCATACTGAATTCAAGAATCTTCCAAAGACGCTACTCTAGCCAGAGGAAACACATTACTTACCATTAAATCAATAGGCGTAGAAGAAAAAATTAGATGTGTGGAAAGACTTTCTAAACTTCTCAAAAGAAGAGGGGTGGATAATAATAATTTTGAGTAGGATTCACGATGAATACTTGTGCACAAGGAGAGATTATTCTAAAGGAAGGCTATCAAAAACAAAAAAAAATCATGAACTTATTTGGCATAACATATGATGGCAAGAGCTTAGATGTAAAAAAAATCATTAACCCAATCATGCAATACGCAACCATGATGATGTAGATAAATTTTAGTATACAAATTGTGAAGACTATACCATGGCATCCATACATGTCACACATCAAATGATAGTAGACAAGAAAGACATGGATCTCTACAAAGTATTGTAGGAACAACTCATGGAAAATATTCAATGTACAAAGAACTCCCACTATTGTTTCAAGTATGGGACTCTAATCATTTGTTTAGCATTCTACTTTTTGAATGCACTATCGATATTTGTGAGGAAAATCTAGGTAAACACTAGCCTATAGTTTCACAAATCAATTATCATGTCAAACACTTCAAAGATGCAACTTCCTTCACTACAACATATTGGGGTTTCTTTAAAACCTACAACAACAAAGGCAAGATAGGGGGAAATTGTCTTATGATATGGTGTGCTAGTCTATCAAGGATATTTTTTTTTCTAGTTGATAAGGATTATACTTTAATGGAGGCCCTAGAACCAAGGATTTATTAGATTATACAACTTCCATACAAAGTTAGCAATGCAAAAATTGACACATATGCAACCACATTACTTAAGTTGCTAAAGGACCCCAATGTAGAGAAATTCACCACATATAGAGAATTCATGGAAAATCTAAGTAAGAAAAATTAGAATAACAAAAAAAAAAAAAAAAGGAAAATTTTCATGAGATGGGATAATCAAAAGCCTCAACCTCCAGACCAAGGAACCTCTACACCCCAAAGATTAAAAAGATTGAATGTGGGGTCTCCAAGGCAATAAGCACAACAAATTTTATCATTTGTAAGTACTCCTCAAGCCCCACAAAATGATCCAATAGTATAGGAAGTCTATGAGATATTAGTCTAGATAAGTTCATAAAAGAAGGGTAAAATGGAAAATCATTCAAGAAGAAAGAGAAGTAGGGTAAGAAGTAGACAAAACCATAAAAATAACAAGGGGAAGTAAATAAACTATTATTAACATCGAGTCACCATAAGAAATAAAGATGGAATATCCTCTACATGTGAATCTCCTAACAAGTGACTTACATAATAGGAATACACTAAAGAATAGTGTATGGTTGTATGATTAAATGGGCCCAAAAAACCAAGCAATCATAGAAGAATCCATAATCAAGTATATAATGGTGTCCACAAACACTTTGGAAAATATTATTGCCACAATCCTAGATACATTGGCCTCCATTATTTGGAAGAAGAGATAAAAGCCATGGATTTAGAAGAGAAAATAAGAAAAAAAGTCCTTGACCAAATAGACCCCAACATGAGCTATGGAAAAAAGGAGAAATTGACACACATGAAATCTATAAATCTTTATTATAAATAGATAATTGACAAAAAGATGGGGCTAACCAAGGAAGAAAAAAAGGAAAAAAATTAAGAACAAGACTGCTACAATAACCCAAAAAGCATATGTAGTATATAGTTGGAAGAAGAAAAGGATATGCAAAAAAAAATGAAACTAGTCAATCAATAGAACACAACCTACCACATACATCCCCTCTATCACCAAATGGGTCATCATCATCTACCACAACTTTCCCAGTGCAATCCATCAAGGATTTCTTGTAGTAGAAAAATAAATTCAACCTAGTGTGCCACCACAATTATTATAACTACCACTAGTAGGATCACAAATGAATTTATTAGGGATCTCACCCTTACAAAAGTTCCAAATGGGTAGTATTTATCACAACATAGCAAGGGAGGAAATCTTAAAACATGTTGACATCACAAAATAGCTATAGGCTTCTATATTGTTCATTCAAAATAAGTTATTGTAGTGTTGTAAATAGTCACCCTTGATAATTTCACACTATATTGACACCCTATTTACCTTTAACATTAACTATATTAATAATTTATTCATTTTGGGGGCGGATTGGGAAAATACATTAAAACCCTCGACATCCCAAAACTTTTGAGCCAAAAATACCCAATCAAGGGAGAGGGTGCTCTTGAACTAAAGGTCCCCTATTTTAATAATTAACATTTTGGTTTCAATCCTTGGGGATTTAAAAAGGATCCCAAGTCGACCTATGTCCAAAAGATCAATTTGGATGCATATATAAACAAGTTTCCCTCTCATTTGAACATTAAGAAGCATTATGAACAAGGAATTTTTTTATCAATCATGCTCTTATTATGAAGATATATATGACTTATCCTCTACATTCTAGCTACAAAATCTATTATGTTATGTGGACTAACCTCTTGCAGTTCTTCAAGCAATTCAATCATCTATCGATCAAATTTTCATGGAAACTTATGATGTGGGCATCACTTTGACAAAGATTTCATACCTAAGGTGACATCAATTATCATTTGTTTTTTTAGTCAATTATTGTTATTTGGCTATAACAATAATTGACTATAAAAAAAAATGATAATTGATAATATTAACATTAGCTAATATTAACTAATGATACAATAGATTAAAAATCTATTATTGTTATTAGGCTATAACAATAATTGACTATCAAAACAAATGATAATTGATAATATTAGCATTAGCTAATATTAACATTGTATATCAGTTTTGCTTACATTAGCCAAACTTAACTAAGACTTTGAAGGTGTAGATAGATCAAATTGAGCAACAAATCCTACATGTAGCCACAACCTATGAAGTTATATAGGATAAGGATGGAAAGGTAGGGGCACAATTAGAAACCCTACATGCTCATATACAACTTGAATACCAAAGAGAAGCAAAAAAAATAAATTATATAGTTAAGGGAAGTAGTGATTCTAAGGCTTGCACGTGTCACTAACCTCATCAATGATGCAAAGAAGGTGGCTCAAAAAATACAAGTCCCTACCATAGTACTAGAGGTGGGGAAAATTTGGACATAGATAAATACACAAGTACATATATTACAACAAGCAAAGATTCAAGGGGATAACACATTCATTCAATTGAAGGAAATATACACGAACATCTTAGCTACAAATTAACTCAATTTTTGCATTTCTTAAGGACAAGATACAGTTTTGAAAGGGGAGATGATGTTCGTTGGGTTGACAGTAGAAAATATAATAAAGTTGCAAACAATAACAAAACTTATTGCAACTCATCACAAGAAGGATGTAGAGCACAAGACTGGCCAAGCCTAGTAGGAATAGTTACATATTGTAAGGGACACATCCCAAATAGAATACATGTAAAAATAATAGATAAATGTAAGACGGGGATAGGGGAAAATAGAAGAATATATATATATACATACATACATACATACATACAGAGAGAGAGGATTGATTGTAAACACATATTTTGTTATACCATAATGTATGAATGTATTTTATAAAGATACCCTTGAGATACTCAAATGAATTATTGACTACAACCTTGGCTAGGAATATAGCATGATATCACAATGCATCTAATATTTGGTCATTGTCCTATTATTTGTATTGGGGTATAAATACAACTCCTAACGAATCATTTGGGCTCACAACTTTAGTCTATGTCCCACTTTCTTGCTAATAGTAAGGTACAATAATTTTGATTATATTACTAAAGTATCAATGTTTATAACTTGATAATCTTATTCATTTTTTGTATTGTCATTCACTTTATCATTTGAGTCTTATAATATTATTCTTTTTAGACTTTTAGTTTGAAAAATGAATGTGTTTATTCATCTCACCTATTTTACATGTCATTAGATATGTTAATACATACTCTCTTAGTCTTGGACAAATTTACAAGATATTTGAAAGTATGCTTGGGTAGATGAAGCAAGCAATTCATAATAGGGATCCTAATATGTAATGATATGAGGAGCATAGTAGGCCTTTTGTGATGCAAGTAGAACACTTTGAACACATTTCTTCATATAGTATCCTTTGCTCTATAATTGTATACACCAAGGACTAGGAGATGTAGAAGTTGAGAAATCCAACTTCAGACTCCAAGATCACAACAAATAAAAAAACAATGAAATTTTTTTGAAAAAAAAAAGATATTGGTGGGGGAGGCACGTGGGCCCACCCCCACCGCAGCCTTATGAATGCGCAGTTACACTGCGCAGAACCCTGCGTAGGTACAGGCCTAAGCAAGCCTTAAAAAGGCTTTGCTTTTTGCCTTTTTTTTATTTATTAAAAAAAAAAAGAAAGCAAAAGCATGTACAAACTGGATTTTTTTTTATCAAAAAAAATTCTGGCAAAAATGCAGAAATAATAATAAAATTTTACCAGACTTTTCCTTTGATCCGCGCGCAGTCGAACAGTCATACGATCGTACTTGCAAAAAGAAAATTGCCTCAAAAATCAACTTTGTCCAAAATGGACTAATGAACAATCGATTTAGGGGTTTTGGACCGCTGCAGACGCAATGGTGAGGTCCATTTGGGCTCAAAAAGCTTTGAAATTGTAGGTGAATCCCTGGATCAAAAAATGCAAACCCCAAAACTGTGAATGCCTGATCCAACCTTGTAGCTCCAAATTCTTCAAACAAGAACATGTGTGCAGCAGGAAAGCTCTGATACCATGTAGAAGTTGAGAAATCCAACTTCAGACTCCAAGATCACCTGCATGCAAATGGATACCTGTCACAAGGAAGAGAATGGATGGAGAAAACAAACAAGGGTTTGATGCTCTGAAAAATGGAGAAAATAATAACATCGAAACAAAAGGTAATTTAATGATATGATGTTGTTGTTAAATATACAAAGGGGTCAATCCTTATAAAAGGAGATCATGCAAACCCTAAAGAAACCCTAATGGGAAAAACTCTAAAAGAATCCCTAATAGGAAAACATATAATAATTAAATGTCACTTTATGCAAACCAATGTGAAATCTTAAGAAGGGAATAAAGGTAACTTAATCAACACAATTAAGTTAAAACCTTTAATCTAACAGGAGAGTGCCTGCTTGTGATGATGACAAGGTGAAAGAAGGATTAATGAAGGCCTTTTGAAAGTTACATTCAATTGAGAAATAAAATTTACTTAAACACAATTACTTGTCTTTATTAATATTAATGGTCCAACATTCAACAAACTAGATATGATGATAGATGGAGCTACATTAGCTCAAAATTAACCTATTGGATAGTGGACACAACATGGTAAGGATACACCATAGTTGAGTATGCTTTTCATTTGCCTCCTTTCACATGTTTCCAATTATTATGTTTAACAAAGAAGAACTGGTCCATATATAATTCCATCTAGTATGTCTATAGGAAAAATATTACCTCTCATTGATTCTAGAGAAGTTGATAGTTATGCATAGTATCTTGCAACTTCAAGATCAAAAACTCTAGCTTTATGATGGGATATTGATTCTAATGACACCATGCAAATTGATAAGGAGGCATAATAGGGGTTTATGAATTTCATAGGATGAGGTAGCCATTAATATTGGCATTCAATTAGATTCAAATTATAGTTTTGATTTAGGCGAGGATGAAGCATAAGCAGAGTAGCAATAGACCTTATGTTGCCTATATTTTGTCATTTTATACTTGTAGCCTTTCATCCTTCTCATTTTTTTATATTATATATATTCACATTGGTAATGAAAAAAAAATGAAATGATTAATACTAAAAGTTTGTTAATTTGTATGTTGACTTCTTAATTCTCAATGCAACAAGTTAATATGTTATAATGTATACAATGAATGCCCTACATGTAAATAATTTAAATTTACTAGATTTTAAAATTTTCTCTATTTTAATTATCATCCTCCTAAAAAGTCCTATCATCCCCTACTATCCTAGAAATGTGTACCCCCTTTTCTACCATCCCCATTCCAAAAACTTACTATAACATAGTTGTGAACCCAACTATAACTAGTTGCATGGTTTTAGATCCTACATAAAAACCCTATTCATGATATAGGCATCAAAATTTTCACAAAGGAATTGTTGAAAAACTAAAATATAATAATATTTAAAATTTGAAAATGTTGTGAAAAATAATTTGGTATTTTAAAGTGCAAGCAATAGATCTAAAAATTGAAATTACTTAAGGCTAATAATACTCAAATTTCCACAACTAGAAGGACACATAACTTACAACTAATTGGAAATAGTCTAAACAATATGTAAAAGAGAAGATTATTTTCCGTTAACAAAGATCAAATCCAAGACAATATTTGTGTTGTCTTAGCCAAAACACATCCTTTAATGTATGGAAGAGAATTTATCTTTCCAAAAAAATGACCATTATAGTATAGAGGTCATTTTTATGATTTCTCTCTAGAGAACATTTTATTTTGCGTATGTAGATAAATTTAAGTTATTTTCCATTTGTGAACCTTTTCATTTATGTGTCAAGAAAATTGTTCTCAACCATGAAAACACGATTCCCAAACTAAAAACAATATGTATTTTCTTCACCTTTTCCTACAAATATGGGAGTAGAATATGTGTAGGTTGGATGTTTCTAGAGGTTGCTAACAACTTTTCCCTCTTTTAATTGATCCCTCTTGTTAACATTTCACTTTACTGCATATGGGATAGCCTTATTTATTTTCCCTTTATGAACCTTTTCACTTTATACATGTGTTACAAATAATTCCAAGTTACTTATAATTTTGTAATAAATAAAAAGTATATTTAGCTTTAATATACATGATAAAATAACAAAATAAAAGACTAGAAATATCTAAACACATTTATTATGAGACTCAAAGGATCATATTCTAACAATTAGTTGTTATTATAGAGACCCATATGAGGACATCTCCAAACGGAAAGAAACTTTGAATGAATATTTTTTGCCTCTTTATACATCTCTTAGAAGCATCTCTTGAAGATTGGGAAACTTCCAATAGAATTTTCTTAGTATATTGTATAATATGCATTGGTTTCCTTTAAATGTTGATATGAAATTAACAGAAGTTAAAAGAACTAAAGAAGTACATTAGTAGACTTCTATTTTTTTATTCTTTTTTACATAAGCAACAATAAATATTTTTATCAAACCCCAAAGAATTAATAATATGAATAGAAACAAAAATAAGGCTTAAAATATGTACATACATTGAAGTTTTATCAATTGAGTGAAAATATTGTTGTCTTGAAGAATCTTCGCACCATGTTTTTAAAATAATGGTGTTCCCCTCCCAATTTCTATTTTCCATCACTATATGATTATGGTTTAAATTATTTTATATTTTTTAATGATGATTATTAAATATTAATGTAATCAATATTTAGCATTTGTTGACATCTATTTCAATACTTTAAGATTTTAGTTTTATTATTATCTTAAATTTAAATTATAAGTATACATTTATTTATTTATTTTTGGTGTCTCAAAAAAATTTGGAAATAGCATACCAATACCCACCCCCATCTCTCATATCATTAATAGTCCTTGGCTCCTAGTGATTATACTTTTATAGAGCCCCAACATTAAAGTACATTAAATTCTGATATCATAATAGTCCCCTTCTTGAATTTCTTTCTCCATAAATCAATTGTCAAGCTAGATGTTGAAACAACTCTCTTCTTGAGATTATTCTTCTTTCAAGGAACAATGCCTCCATGATCAAATGGGAATTTGAGATGAAACTAGTTGTATTCGTGAAGGACCATGGAGAGCTTCAACTTGTTCCATTTTAGCATACAAGGCAAGTACTCATTATTTATTTCCACTTATTAGTATATAAGCTTTTGTCAACAAGTCTACTTGATTCCTTATGTTGGGGATTTGAACTTCAAAGGTAACCTTGGGCACAAGTTCATCCCCTAGTAGTGTTGCAAATATAGGAAAAAAATATTCTAAACAATGGATCCCATAATTCCCAAGATAAACAAAATGTTTAAATTGTCTTACAAATACAACAATAGAATGATTGTAAGTTGCATGTATTTAAAGGTTGCTAATAGCATTTTTTGTTATCTTCATTGGAAAAAAAAATCCTAACAACTATAAGAGAATTTTAACCACAACTATCGAGCAAGTGTTCAACAACTTACACATTGTTAGTGCCCTTATTATAATGTATTTAAAAATCAAATCCCTACAACTTGCTTACCCATTTTTCCTTTTGTTCTTCTAAGGTTTGGTAAATATTGAAAAATAAATGTTTTAAGCTTTGGTATTTGTTTTGATAATTTTAATTTTAAATGTTTCTCTATGAGATATGTCTTGAATTTTTCTATCAAATGCATGATGGCTAGAATTTCCTCATTGTAGATGCATACCTTTCTCCTTACCATTCAATTTTTTGCTCACAACAATTGGTTATCAAATTTAGATCAAATCAATCCATAGAATTGCTTGTGCCTAATGCATTGCATCCAATTATAGATGGCATGAGAAGTTAAGAGGAGTGAGTACAAAGGTGGAAGTCATTGCCTTATTCGTGAGTTAAAATAAATCCTATGCAACCTTTGTCCATGTAAATTCATCTCTCTTGATCAAATTAGTGAGTGGGGCCATCAAGCCTTCAATAATGTTTTTGTAATAGATACATAGGCCATTAATCTCCCTCAATTGAGTCACATTATTGAGTATGGACCATTAAAGGATGGGTTGAATCTTTGTTTAATCACCTTTTACTCCTTACTAATAATAAGGCCTACATGACAAACTCACATTTTGCAAGTTTAGTTTGACTCATTTGTAATTATATTTAAGTTGTAACATTTCTAAACTAACCTTCAAATTATGTTATTATCCCATAGACTTATCGCAAAGACAAGAATAAATTTCCTCAAATATGGTTGAAAGATTTGATTCATTGTACCTTCAAAGGTTGTTGGAGTATGAAAGCTTAAAAACCATCACATGAAACTATAGCAGATGTGATGAGTGCAAAATCTTGTCTTGAAATGATAAACTTTCCCTCACTCTTATCTTTAGATAACCAAAACTTTAAGTAAAAATAACTATCCTTTGTAAATGCAAGGAATAAGATACATGTTCCTAATAGTTATCATATGCCATCCTTCATCCCTGTGAAAACCATTGGAGATGCAAAAGGACTCTTACTTGGCACCATATGCCCCAATTAGAGTAGAATTCAATTGCATCCATTTCATGGTGAGTATCACATGATGGAACAATGGCAAGTTTGGATCTTGGTTCCAATTCAATGATGTGGTTTTACATCCTCTATAGGGTGGAAGTCCATGAAGCAATTCAATAAAAACGTCTATAAACTCATTAATTGTTCATTGCAAATCTATAAACCTTCACGAATGATCATTTCATGAAACTATATTCAAGCATAAAACCAACTATACTTTGGAGAGTTGCTTGGCCATCTTATGCAACAAGGTCAACTTGCTTGCAGTTGGGGATAGACCTCTACTGAAAATTATCATTTTTATCTTTCTCAAATTTTTAAGTAGAAACCATTGCAGTTCATGTGAACCTCACCTTCGACATTAAGCAATTTCATATGTGATTACATCAACTCTTGCCATAGAACTAGCATAAAAATCATAATTGAGTTAATAACTTTTCAAATTTAGTTCAAGCTTCTTTGTCATCCCTTTGCAATCCATCACCATGCTACTACCTATTGAAAATTGAAAATTAATTTGGGATTGACAAAATTAGAAGTGTTGATGCCATCAATTATTATCATTGTTATGCTACCTTTGACCTTTCATTTCACCTTCAAAGTATGATACTAAGCTATACCCAACATAGAAACACAAATCTTTTGGGGAAATTTTGGCAAACCAAAAGTATAAAAAAAAACAAAAAAACAAGATTTAAATAGAAAATTTTATATTTAAAAAATATTCAAAAATTCAAAAAAATGGAGAAAAACTTCTTTTTTAAAATATAAATTCATTTCAATAGCATAGAGATATAGAGAGTAAATAAAATTGACTTTAGCCCATTAATTGTGAAATATAGTTTTTTATCATTATGTTTGTATTGTTGACTATATTGCATAAATTACAATCTACTTCATAGTGCATAAATATTATCTAGATGATAATAATAAAAAATTCAATTACAATCTAATGTGTACAAATCAACCTACAAATTAAGTGTAGAGTTCTAAAAAGCCAAGCGTAACTAGTGAAGAGAGCTACACTAGAAGGTTGCAAGTCTTGATGATGAAGCTCTTGGGTCAAAGCCTCTCCTAAGTCATTCAACCATATCACTATCAAGGTTGGCCTTTGTTAAGATCAAGAGGAACATCATCACTTACAATCCATTTAAAATCTAGATCAATCTTGTCAGCGTCAATTGGTTGGTCATCCTCAATGGTATCTATTTTTTCCATATAAAAATTAGATTGACAATTGAAAGTGAAAAAACAACAATTATAATTTATAATTACAATTGCAAGTATTTCAAAACTCTACATTGAGGTTTCTTTAGCTTAAATTGAAGATTTTGGTGAACAAATACCGTCATTCATTTGTTGTTGTGTGAGACAATTGCATTTCATGGAATGTATATGTTGAAAAAAACTCCAACTATAGTCACAAGTAGATGAAATTCATGACTGGCTCAAAATGTGTTTAGCCATCCATCTAAGATATTTGGGTTGGCAAAAATAATTCATCATTGCAATATAAAACACAAGTTATTTTGAAATGGTATTGCATAAGATCTATTTAAATTTTAACATCTTTAATGTGTGTGTCCACAATATGAAGAGACTTTCCAAAGTGTATAGAGTTTACCTAGTTTAAAGGTCTTCTTGTCTTGCATAGTAACTATTCTCAAGAAAAAAAACCTTGCCTACTTGTACATTAGTAACCCTATCATAATTACTTGCAACTTTCTTAGGGTAGAAAAAAATTTCTCCATGCACATGAATAAGCCCTATGTGATCGAGCAACATCATCTTCTTTAAATAAAGGGCTATAAAAGAACATTGGATTCAAATAGCATCCAACAACATGGAGAAGAGAGTTCTTAAGGCGATCTCATCTTCGATCGATTGTGTCCCACAAGGGCATGTACATGTCCCTCTTATATTCCATCATGCCCCTCGTCACCTCTTTAGCCCTATCCATGACATCATACAAATAGGCCATGGGGGATTTCTCCCAAGCCACTAGCCTCAATTGTTTTGCTAAAGCCTATAAAAAATTTATGTGTTCAGCCACATCCCAACAACTTGTAAAATAAATGTTTCTAACCACTATTATGCCATTGGTTTGATTTGTGAATCCAAATTCCATCTACCCATTTTAGTCGAACATTCACTTTGAATTTATCTCACTAACATAAAAGTTTACAATGCAAAAATATGTAGCAAATCATGTCACCCCTAGTCAAATTGTTTTTTCCCTTTGTGGAGGAGCACATCATGCACAACACTTTCTTATTATTGTAGATGAACTTGGTAATTGTGTGTCTTTTGCAATACCTTCCTAACCCATTCAATTTTTTCAATGTCCTGTTTAGTTAGATCAAAGTGGTGTGCCACACAAGCTAAAAATCATAGAGGAATACACGCCCATTAAGAGTATCCTAGCAACAACATTGTTTGTAATAAATTGAACCATATTTGGTGGCCCTACATACATCCACCTCATCAAAAAACTCAAATGGTGCAAACACAAATTTGATCATGTCTTATGCATTCTTGAATTTCAAAAAGATTGTGTCAATATCTCAAAAGATATTCTATATGTCCACCCATTTGACATTATGGTGCATCTAATCTTTTCCCACTCTCATACAACATTTTTAACATCTTGAATTGCATAATTGAATATACCAACCCTCAATATCTCATAAAACAAGGCTTTAAAACCAAGACCAGCAATGACAATAATATTCACCATACTTTTTCAATATGAAGACATAACAATATGAAACGAAAGGTTATAGTACCAAAAAATTGCAATCACCTTCCACCATATTGTACTCTCCAAATGGTATATGATCCTAGTGTTATATGAGGTGTGAAAAAAAGTAATGTTTCATCCATCTATGTTTGGGCTACATGCTATAGAAGTATGTGTTGACTCACACTCCTTCAAAGACTATTGTGCACCAATTGTTTCATCCAATTAATTGCTCCTAGCATCTATAGAATTAGAAGTCATTTCTATCCCAACTTTTATTTGTCTTACCATCAAAAAATGGTCTAGAAAGTTTATTTTTCCTAATATGTGATAGTTGTAAGACAACCCAACAAAAAATGGTTTCATGACATATCTTCTTCTCCAAATATCATTTTAAGTTATATATGTCTCCATTAACATCAGTTGCATTTGACATTAATCACACCTAAGATTGATTGCCCACACAAAGTCTCTATGATGCGACATTGAGACCAAATTTGCAAAAACATTGAATTCAATCTTTCATAATAACCAAGTTTGCAAAAAAAAATAAAAAATCAATTGAGTATATCAAATACTTTGCTAACATTAGTGCTTTACAATAAAATCAAGTCAAGCATGTACAAGTTAAATAAATTATCAATAACATCACAATTTATGTGACTTAAATCTTTGTTTTCACTTCATTAGAGTAATTTATGTAATAACAAAAATTAGTTTCAAATTTTTGTAATGTTTTTTATTCTATATAGATAGCTTTGTAAGAATGTAAGATCATCTTAAAAGTTATAAATAAATTTGTATATATTTATAATTCGAATACCCTAACTATTCATAACTTCATAGTAATTCTTGATCAAAAGCATAATAAATAACTTCATACTAATTCTTGATTAAAATTTTATACACAACCAAATCTAGAAATAACAAATTTGATGTTCTTATGGATTGTGGAAATCTAATAGCCTTGAACATAACAAATATTGATTGGTTGTGAAATTATAGACCTATCACACTTCATAATATAGTATAGTTTACAAGATCATATCAAGATTGCAGCACTCAACAAACCATTTACAGCTGACCTATAACAGTAAAAAGGATCGCATAGAAATTGGTCCCTTCCATTTAATGATGTTTTAGGAAGGATAAATGGAGGTTAGGCATAGGTGAAGGTTCTTTGATGGTGTATTTAAAATTAATAGTCATACACATTTATAGTATCATATACTAATTCAAAAAATCTACTGTTACAATTTAGGCTCTCAATCGATGAGGACAGGGACTACTTACGTTGGACAAGTGGATCACAAACACAAAGAATACAGTCCCATTATAGTTGAAATCCATTCCAATCAGACCCTTGATTTACAGAAGGTAGAACATTTTTCACCGTAAAAGAATGACAATGAATGTGAACTTAAATCATTTAGTACTAATTGATGCGATATGATAATTCTTATCACCACATATCACAAGATTGAATATCAGCTTAAATCATTTTATACAAAAATTGTGTGATATGATCATTCTTATAGTTGGGAAATTATGCCTCAACGTTTCTGGCCTTTCCCTTGAAGAATTGGCATTTTCTTTCATGTTTTGGGCTTTATCGCGGCGATCTGGCTTGGTCTTGACGGTTTATGTCTGGCGGTTACCGCCTTATCGCACGCGGTGAGTTCACTCACCATGGTGGTGCGGTAAGGCCGCCTGCAACCTACGTTGGCAGTTACCACCTTACTATACGCAGTGAGTTCTCTCACCGTGGTGGCGTGGTATGGCCGCTAGCGGCCTGGCTCGGTGGTTATCGCCTTACCGTTGGCAATGGTCCCTCTCACCGTAGTGTCCATGGTGAGACTGCCAACAGTGGGCTCAATCGTTACTGCCATACCGCGGGCGGTGGGTCCTCTCACTGCGATGTCCGCGGTGAGACCGCCAGCGATCACCCTGACGATTATCGCCACACCGCAAGGAGGCTCTGGAAGGTCAACGGTAATGCGATGGAGATGGCAGTCAGCACAAGCCATTACCGCCATACTGTGGGGTGGGCAGTTGAGCTCGACGGTAGTGCAATGTAGTCAGAGTTTGGGCTCGGTGATGACTTGGGTGAGCTCGGTTGAGCTCACTGCCATACCGCGAGGCAAGACAAACAGGGCAACAATAGCGAGGTAGATGGTTGGGTGAGCTCGGGCGAGCTCACCGCCATAACGCGAGGCAACTCGGACAGGGGCACGGTAGTGTGGTGGATTCAAGGTTCGAGTCCGGATGGCTTACCACCATACTATGAGGCGATTCGATTGAGGTAGCGGTAGCGAGGTAGAAGGTTGGGTGAGCTCACCGTTGTACCGCGACTGAGTCATGTGGGCTCGACGGTAACGCAGTAGAAGCTCGGATGAGCTCGGTACTCAGTTGAACGAGTTGCACTGATTTGATCGACCGTCAGAAGCAATAGATGAATGAGATGGCGACATGTGGAAGATCCTTATGATCTGGTTGGCTGAATGGTTAATGTTCTGATGTGCGATAAAGTTGCATTATTATAGCAAGGTTGACGAACATGTCTGAGACCGGATTTAATGGTGCGTGGATTGATGCTTGTGGGTTAAGCGGTGCATGTTATTAGAAATGGAATGCTTGCAAGTGGATAATTTATTATCCTAATGACCGTTGATGATAGGGATGGGCTGAACAGGTATGCACACGGTATAAGGATCGGGTGTGCAGTTCGATAGAAAGGATGAGCAAAGAGAGAAAGGTTGAGAGTGTTCGAACGGTTCTAACTATGAAGGCTTTGTCTCTCAGTTCTACGAAGATGTGAACCTGTGGAGGCCAAGTGGCTGAGCTGGCCGTGAGGCTAGCTGTGACAATCATTTGTGAGGAGCTGAAAGGAATCTACATAGTATGTCTGTAGAAGACATTGTAACTGTGTGAGGTTCTGTATTTTTGTGTTGCCTGTATATTTCTCTAGATGAACAAGATGTAATCTCCTGAAGAGCATAGCTTTGGTCTTGTATTGTAACCATTTTAGTTTTAGTTACCGAATAATACATGTGAGCTGAGTGTTTTGGAGGGTGGAGTTTTTTACCCAAAAGGGTTTTCTCCACGTAAATTTGTGTGTTCATTGTTTTGTCTTTCATGGTTGTCTGATTCAGTTTCTTGAATCTATGCTTGTGTTGAATCTGTTATAAGTTATGCATTTACTTCTCTCAGAGGATCAATGAGAGATCAATTGTGCCTACTTCTGCTTTATGGCATAGTTGTTTGTGTCTTTGTTGTGATTTGAATGAAAATCACTAAGGCACTGTTGTCTTAGATGTTGATCTATGATGACAAAACCGAACTTTGTATCCCCAACACTTACCAACATATATGCACAAGAATAGGATAATGTATGCACACATTTTGCATTAGAGCCATATGATTATGTAGGATTTGAACAAATTGTGTTCCAACGTTATAGATCAAAGAAGATTTGAAGTATTTTTGTGATAGTAATAGCATTTCAATAGTACGAGCTTTCAAAACAAACCTAAAATAAGTTGTGAATTTTGTACATGTTTGCAAGAATTTTTGGCTTGAAATGAATTAACCATCCACAAAATTCATGAACTATACAATAATACTATTCACTACGATATGATTGTATTTGGGTGTTTATGTCTAACTTTGGCCGGTTAGCTAACACTTAAAACCTTCTCGTCCTAGTAGTTTCAATGGATCGGTAGTGAGTCCTTGTGTGCGAAAAAACCCTAGCCTTTTTGCACAAAGTCGCCACCAACTCATAGCAAACTGGAAAAAAATCAATGCCAAATGTACAGATGAAAAACCGTACCTGTCATCGTGCGAAGTCGTTATAGCAAACTGGAAGAAGGAAGAAAAGCAATGCGAAATGTGCAAGTATAAACCCTAACAACAACTAAATTACATGTGTAGGTGAGAATACAATGAAATTCGTCAAACCTATGCACTTTTCACAATTTAATTGCAATTGAACTCGAAAAAATGGGGAAATTCAGTCAAACTCGGCAGTCGATGATTATTTTGCAAAATTGCATGTTTTTCAAGGAAAATCTAGGGATTTTTACCGTTTCGCGATTAATGTGATTTTATCTCCATTTTTGCTTCCATACCCAATGTATTAGGTACGATTTACTGGTCTTGGTCTGCTACTTTCCCTAATTTACTTGTCAATAATTGTTTCTTCTTGATCATAATAACTACTTTAGATTCTTCCCCACCCAAAATTTCAATCATTTGAATTTTTCCAAAACTCGTGTTTGTGTCTCCTAGACCAGACTTCTTTGTAAGTGTACAAAGATCCTTTGAACACATATTAGTAAGGGCAATAAGTGTTTCTTCTTGATCATAATAACTACTTTAGATTCTTCCCCACCCAAAATCTCAATCATTTGAATTTTTCCAAAACTCGTGTTTGTGTCTCCTAGACCAGGCTTCCTTGTAAGTGTACAAAGACCTTTTGAACACATATCAGTAAGGGCAATTGGATCAAACCTGTAGATTTTCATAGACCAGCATTAGAGGTTAAAGAGGATTTAGACAACTTACATTCCTTTAGGTTCAAGCTTTGTTGTAGTAAGAAATTTGGAAATTGAACTGGTTGTAAACCAACTCCTAATGACTTTTTGATAGTCCTTGCTTGTTGAATGACCTCCTCTAGGCTTCAAAGCCTTGACAAGATCCTTTGGAGAACTATGTTAGGTGGCATTATTGATTCATATATTTAAGGGCCAAGAATTACTCTTCTTGACTATAGGCCTCAAAATATTGAAAAAATATAATAACAAATTGATTCCAAGGAGTGATCTCAAAGCAACCATGCCCATCTTCAACTATCTCCATCTCATGCTCAACCATTTTCCATCAATCAAATGTTGGTCTTTGAAGGTGCAATGTGGCAAACTGATACTATGAAATTTACCCAGAGTGTTTAGTCTACAAAACTATTAAATGTTCCAATCCAAGCCCTTAGCTTAACATTGTCACTAACCCCATCACACTTGGGAGAGGAAATCATCTTAGGCAACCTAATCCCCACTTGATCTTCTCGTAGGTATACCATGTATATCCCCTCTACCATCCCTTGTGTATGGTTCTCCCATTAATCATGGTGTTCAACATCTCTCCTTTGGTTTATTCATGTAGCTCACTAATCCCCTTTATCGTTGTTGTGTCTTATCTCTTTGTTCTCCACTTCCTAGATAGGACTAAAGCATTAGACTCTAGAATCCCATTCATAGCCATCGAACGATGGTTTTATCTAATTCATGGTCCCATTTAATTCACCCATTGAACCAATTATGCTTCCTCCATAGACAATGCTAAATCCAAATAAGCATTACCGACAAGCCTAGAGATAGTTTCATTGTATTATCCTCAGGCTGTATAGATTTCTTAGGCCTCTTTCAGAGGTCTCTTACTAAAAACATCTAATCATTGTCATTGAAATCCGACAATGAAGTTCCATCTGCAACCATTGTGATTGGTCTTGTCTTCTTTGTATCATCGTGAGTTGTTGCCCCTTTCAATAGTTGAGATTGAGGCCAAAATTATTACTCCTATGAGACTCAAATAGTCGACTAGATACAACTATTGTGAATCCAACTATAGTTGGTCAGATTGGTCAATTCTAGGTCTGTAATAGACAAATTGATATTTTAACAATGAAATTGTTGGAAAACTGAGATTCTATATATCTTGTTTGAAAATGTTGTAAAAACAAAAAAATATATTATCTAGCATAAAAATCTACGGCAAACCTTAGATCTGAAATATGAAATTATATAGGGGTGGTCGGCCTAGCTCGATTGGCTAAAAAGTGTTACATCCCTTCTAACTTGAAAAATATTATGGCAATGTAATTATGGTCGTTATGTTACTTGTGATTAACTATCGTTCATGAGAATGTGAAATTGGAAAAATATTTTTTAATTTATTTGTTATAACCGCAATTATGGATGATTTCCTTGTATATGTATATAGTGAATGTGTTGAAGAGCTTTTATTTTATAAATGATACCAACAACGGTCTAACCCTATTTTTTTTGTCAAGTGGTTATAGGATTGCAAACACCTCGAGGGAAAGGGAGTATCATCAAGGAGAGGTCGTAGTCCATAAAGGATCAAATTATCATCAAGTCTTGAGTTGGTGTAAGGTGGCCACATTGAAGTCGTAACCTTGAGTTATATCTCACTTAATTAAATAATTCTAATTACAAGTCAATCTAAATTGTGCATCATCTTACTCCTTTAGAAATCATGTATTAAGCCTTAAGCACACCTTGGCAGTTGTAATGAATTATAAATAATAATTCAGTGTTAATATCAATCTTTTTGGTGGAAATGAATTTTGGGTTGGGTAACTCCCTACCACCCTTGCAACCTTTCTTGGTAGAAATGCCCAAGAAGAGGAGACTTGCAGACGCATCTAGGGAGTCTTGTTGGCCTTGAGAAATCATTTAAGGGGGAATTCACTATAGCAGAATAGGCAAATAACACCTAAAATAGCACCAAATTTTAGTGTATTTTTGTTCACGAATTGGGTGTTCTGGCTGGTGCAAAACTCGGCACAAATAGGCATGGTCTTTTTGGTGCTGACATTTGCGTTGATGTTGACATCGAATGTCGCATCAGACTTAGTGTCATGGTTAGCACCGGGAAATTGCAACACCCCCGCTAGCGCCTAAAATAGCGTCGAAAATAGCCCCTTTGTTAGCGTCGGACTTAGCGTCAGAAATAGTTCCTCTATTAGCACTGAAATTAACACTGGAAATAACGCTGGAAGTAGCTCCAGAAATAATGCCTGAAATAACGTCTGAATTGGCGCCCAGTTTGGCTTCTGGTTTTGCTTCTATGTATACTCTCATTTTTGCTTCGGGGTTTGCTTCCAATTTTGCTTTCGGTTTTACCTCCAATTTTTCTTCCAGTTTGGCGTCCACTTTTGTTTTCAGTTTTGCTTCCGATTTTGCTTCCAGTTTTGCTTTCGTTTTTGCTTTCAGTTTTGCTTCCAAGTTTGCTTCTAGGTTTGCTTCCGATTTTGCTTCTAGTTTTGCTTCCAAGTTTGCTTCCAGTTGTGCTTCTGATTTTTCTTCCAATTTTGCTTCTAGTTTGGCTTCCATTGTTGCTTCTAAAAATGCTTCTTGTTTTGCTTCCATTTATTAATTTAATATGTTTTATTTCAATTTAATTAGTTAAATATATCGTGCCTCTTAAATAACTCATATGGTTATAGAGTAAGTAATTTAATTATTTAACTCATATGATTAAATAACAAGATAATTATTTTTTTTGGGTCGGAAACACAAAAATTTTGTATTGCTTGTAAAGATAAAAAAGTACATCTATTGTTCAGTGTCATTACCCACCAAAAGAGCTTAACACTTCTTTGATTTGTTCAATTACGTTCTGGAGGTGCCAAGCATTCATTTTACCATTCATCACATCTTGAACTATTATTGTAACATGATCATCATCTATAATTAAAACAAGTGAGTCAAATATCTATAATTTAATTGAATTTGACATCCATCTTTAGCAGTAAATTAAAATCATCATACGTAATAAATATCCATCCAAAAATCATCGACCGCTTCTAATATATATAAAGTGACAAGTCAATATTGATAAGATCATCATCATATATAACTAAAACAAGTGAGTCAAATATGTCAGTACATCAAAAACATGTCAAAATGATACATGTCCAACAGTCGACATAAGTGAAAATGATACATGTACAAATGATATAAATAAAATTGATAAATTATGTAACTCAAATTGATACAAGTCAAGATGATACATGTTCAAATGATACAACTCAATAATATAGTATTGTAGGCCATGAAAATGATACATATGATAGTAACCATGAAAAGAGTCATCATAACGATATATCAGCAATGATCCATGATGCAATCTATATGATCATGAATGTCACTGGTTACTACCACCAATTGTCTTGTCAGTATCATCATGATCGTCGTCATCATCATCATCATCATCATCATCATCATCATCATCATTGTCGCCATCATCATGGTCATCGGCCTCAGTGTATTTTGTATCTGCATCATCATCATCCTCTGTCATATGATCTATACCGGCATAACCAATATTTTGTGGATCTATATCATGTTGAGGATCATCTTGATCTTCTAGAAGACCCATGTTCTCCAAAAAAAAAAACATTTAGAATGAAAAGTTATTATTTATTTCATGCAATAATTATTTATCTGCTATATATTTTTTATTACAACATATGAGACGAAACCATAATCATATTACATCATATCAAAGTGCACATACCATAATAAAATTTCAAAAAAGTTACAACTAATACTGGTGAGTCAAGAGAAACTTCAGCTTTCAAAAACAAAGCCAGTTAGGTTGGCAACATTGAAAATTAAATCCCTAGCAGTATTTATGTTAAGGAAATTTCCATTAGATGTAAGGATTCAAAGCACATCAACCATGTGGTACAAATGATTAAATCCCAAAGATAATTTGTAGCAATGAAAGAGTCTGAAAATTATTAAATCCCTAGCAGTATTTATGTTAAGGAAATTTCCTTTAGATGCAAGGATTCAAATCACATCAACCATGTGGTACAAATGATTAAATCCCAGAGACAATTTGTAGCAATGAAAGAGTCTGAAAATTATTAAATCCCTAGCAGTATTTATGCTAAGGAAATTTCCTTTAGATGCAAGGATTCAAAGCATATCAACCATGTGGTACAAATGATTAAATCCCAAAGATGATCTGTAGCAATGAAAGAATCTGAAAAGGTAGAGAGAGCTACATTGGTGACTTAGGAAAAACTTCAGCTTTCAAAAATAAAGCCAATTAGGCTACTAGATGTGTGGATCAGGCCAGGATTTTATGGAAGAGGAAGAAAGATGACTTGAACTCATGTATCAAAACATTAAGCATGCATTCTTCCAACCAGTGGAGAAGGAGATGATTAATTTTCTTCATTTTCATTTGCATAACCATATCATGGTGTGGGAACCAAGAAGATCAAGGATGTCCAGCTTTATGTGGAGGTAATGGATGGTCCAAACTTTAGGAGGGGCAAGAAGGTCAATGTATGATCCTGATGAAATTGAGGAAGAACAACAAGAGAGGGACGGGAAAAATAAAATCAATGCAGAGTTTCAAGGATTTTTCAATCGAGTACGAGAGTTATGGGAGTAACCTCATCTAGAACATTTTGAACTAGAGTTTGATATACCATTTAGAGAGCTTGGTTTTCATGGAAGAGGAAGAAAGATGATTGCTTTGCTTCATTTTCATTTGCATAACAATATCATGGTGTGGGAACCAAGAAGACCAAGGATGTCCATTTTTATGTGGAGGTAATGGATGTGGTCCAAACTTTAGGAGGGGTAATAAGGTCAATGTATGATCTTGATGAAATTGAGGAAGAACAACAAGAGAGGGACAGGAAAAATAAAATCAATGTAGAGTTTCAAGGATTTGTCAAGCGAGTGAGAGAGTTGTGGGAGCAACCTCATCTACAATATTTTGAACTAGAGTTCGATATACCATTTAGAGAGCTTGGTTTTCATGGAAGAGGAAGAAATATTATTACTTTGCTTCATTTTCATTTGCATAACCATACCATGGTGTGGGAACCAAGAAGACCAAGGATGTCCAGTTTTATGTGGAGGTAATGGATGTGGTCCAAACTTTAGGAGGGGCAAGAAGGTCAATGTATGATCTTGATGAAATCGAGGAAGAACGACAAGAGAGGGACAGGAAAAATAAAATCAATGTAGAGTTTCAAGGATTTGTCAAGTGAGTAAGAGAGCTATGGGACTAGCCTCATCTAAAATATTTTGAACTAGAGTTTGATGTACCTTTTAGAGAGCTTGATTTTCATGGATTTCCTTTCGAAGCCTCTACTTTTATTGTTCCTACGGTAAACTATTTGGTAGAGTTGGTGGAATTACCTTTCTTAGTTATCACTATTAGTGAGATTGAGATTGTTAATCAATTAGGCGCTAATTTCCTGTAGCAATGAAAGATTCTAAAAAAGCAGAGAGAGCTACACTGGTGACTCAAGAGAAAATTCAGCTTTCAAAAGAAAATGCAATTAGGCTGGAAGACTTGTGGATCAGGACAACATTTTATGGAAGAGGAAGAAAGATGACTGGAACTCTGGAGGCCCACCATAATGAATTTTGGTATTCAACCATGCGAGTAGAAGAGAGAGTTGATATTATGTATCAAAACATTAAGTATGCATTCTTCCAACCAGCAAAGGAGGAGATGATTACTTTGCTTCATTTTCATTTGTAAAAATAATATCAATGCAGAGTTTCAAGGATTTGTCAACCCAGTAAGAGAGCTATGGGAGCAGCCTCATCATAAAATATTTTGAACTAGAGTTTGATGTACCATTTAGAGAGCTTCGCTTTCATGGAGTTCCTTTCAAAGCCTCTACTTTTATTGTTCCTACGGTAAAATGTTTGGTAGAGTTGGTGGAATTACCTTTCTTAGTAATCGCTATTAGTGAGATTGAGATTGTTAACCTTGAGAGAGTGGGACATGGGCAAAAGGCATTTGATATGGCTATTGTTTTCAAAGACTTCAAGCGGGATGTACTCTGCATGTACGCCATTCCTCAATCTTTGCCTGATGGCATCAAGGAATGGTTGAACTCCATGGATATAAAGTATTATGAAAGCAAAATGAACTTGAACTGGAGACCAATTTTGAAGACTATTACTGATGATCCAGATAAATTTATTGAAATGTTGGTTGGGAATTTTTGAATATAGAAGCTACTGATTCTGATTTTGATAATTTAGAAGAGTCGGATCAAGGATATGAACCCTCTGATGTAGAAGAGGAATCAAAATAAAATGAGGAAGGTTCAAAAGATGAATCTCTTGTGGAGTTAGAGGAGGAGGAAGAAGAAGAAGAATATTCTGAAGAGGAGGAAGGTAAAACATGGGGTGAATTAGAAGCTGAAGCCAAAAATGCAGATAAGGAAAAAGGAAACGAGTTTAATAGTGAAGAAGAAAGGCGACAACAAAAGATAAAAGCTACAGGGAAGTCTCGGGCACCTGATATTAGAGATTCAAGAGGAATTTTTGCCAAGAGGCATAAAGTCAGATGAATTGAGTTCATCTACATCCTTCTACTATTTATTCATGCACATAAACAATCATCTTGTAATCATAAGATTCGATCTCTATTTACTCATCTTATGCATCAATAAACAACTCAATACAAGAGATGAAAATTGACATATTAACACAACAATAACCAACTAAGTTATTGAAACTCAACTATTGATACCTCGTTCTCCATCCAGATTACAAAATCATTCCACTTTTGTTTTGTAACATATTATTTTCAAATTGTTTTGGAAGGCGGCCATATTTCTCCTCCTATCAAAACATGGCACATGGAATAGTTAAACTAATTAATATGCAATCATTTACTTTTTCCAAGGAAATTAAAAAATATATCATTTAGCGCATTAAATATACTTACAAATGTACAGATCAAGGCCTGTAAACCTTTTTGGCCACTGTGATGCGTGGCATGAAGTTTCTCAAGCCTAGCCTAGGAGGCCTTGTATTGAAACATATACTAATTCAATTTAACTATGCACAAATAAAATTTAAATATCGTTTAATAAATTTGATATAATCTTATGTGCAAATTCAAATACCTACGTACTCTCCTCACCATACTTCCTCTATGCTTCAGACTTCTCATATGCTCTTACAAGCTCTTTCCATACTTTGAGACTTACATCAAGTGGCCTTTTTTTGAGCCTTAACTCAGGAGGGATTTTTTTTATCTTCTTTGTTTGGTTGCACCGAAATCTCATACAATTTTGAAACATTCGTAGCTTTACCTTCTTCACAGACCAACCTGTGCCAAATTAATTCTCCATGTCATGGATAACTGTGTTTTTTTTGTGCATGGGTATCTTTGAGAATGGAAAATGTAGATGGTCTTTGAACCGTTGAAGGCATGATTCCTTCAACCTACTCACAAACGTTTTCCCAGCATTCGTCATTCGGACTTCCCTTGAAACCACCTCGTATTCTATCTTCGTATTGTAGCTACCAATGCAAGATTGAAAACATGGCATGGCGGAAGAAGTATGTGTCCCAGGAGTGGAAGTCTATGCTCCGTGTTCCACATTCTTAGAGTTTATTGTCACTAATTTTCTCCTGGATCTTTTGCTCGATCCAGGAGTGGTTGGGGAATCAATTGATTCCCTTTGACACAATTGATTTGTTTGCAATGTTTGAGGGGCGTTACTAGATTTTTTTTCTATGTATCTGGCAAGTGTTGTCCAATCCACATTAACCAATTCGTTCACTACCTCTACCCCTAATATGGAAGCTAATTCGTCTTTATCTTTGTCAGTCTCATGTCCCTATATATATATATTTAAATTATATTTCTTCTTTTAAATTTAGAAATAAAAAAACTAAAAAGTAAAATTCAAAGAAACAATGGAAACATTTACAAATTTATAAATTGACAATGAATTATCTCATTGTGGACAGAGTTTTCTGAAAATGCTCGCTTCCCTCCATTGCTTGAAATTTTGAGGCAACCTAGGGAAAATTATTTTCGTCCAGTCTGTGGAGACAAATGAAGTACACACTATCAGGTATGAAAGTTTCCGTCCAGTTTGTGGTATGAAAGTTTTGTTTTGTGGGAAAATATGTTTGTTGGGTTTGCTTAGAGTTGATAACCTAGGGAAAATACGTTCGCTTGGTTTGCTTAGTGTTGATAACCTTATCATGAAAACTCTTTCATAATTAAATCTTGCACGAATTTTTCATGGCATCGGTGACTATGGCGCGGCTAGGAAAAACCAAGCGGTTTCTGCATTTATTTTCAGCAGTTGCTCAGCAGTGACCAACCCAATTCCCAAATTTTTCAAGTAGTTCACTATTTCCTTAATACCCAAGTTAGGGAAAGAATACAGAGGCACCCTTGCTTCATGCTATAATATTTTGAGCCAAAACTCAAATGGGTAGGGTAAATGTTTTTGTTGGTTTCTCAAAGTTTTTACAATTTATAATGATGGGACAATTTAGAGGTTGCCTAGATTGGTCAGGCCATGAACCAGTAAACAATCACGAATTAAAATGCAATACAAAGAGCAGTAAACAATCACGAATTCAACCAAAAAAAATAAATTGTAACCTTACCTATGGTGTCACAAACTAAATCGAATTTCTCATCAGTTGCTGGTAGCGCCCTACTCTCTTCCTTCGCTCGACATTTTTCTCTTTTTTGTCATCTGATTTATTCCTTCACGCGGGAAAGTTTTAAAAAATTTATTTTGATTCATTAGTGGATTGTTTTAAATTTTTTGTTTTGATTCATTAGTTAATGCTAACTTTAGCATCGACTGTTGGCCATTAATGTAATTTGTTTGGGATGTATAAGGCGGTGTCAAGTGTGCCTAATTTAGCACCTATCATTGCTATATAGTGACTATTTTCATTGTTGTGTATCACAGGATCCATAGTATTGGAAATAATTCCAACTCCTTTGTGACCACCATTGTCCCGTGGCTCCTTCATCAGCTCGGTGAGGTAGAGCGGTTTTTACCGCGGTCTCGCAAGATGCTTCATCCTTCTCGATGGTAGTACGGTGAAAGATTCTATGGTGGCACGCGAGTCTTCCTTTTGTTCTTGGCGGTGTTGTGGTGACCACCGCTATCCCACGGCTCCTTCATCAGCTCAGTGCAGTAGAGCGGTTTTTACTACAATCCCGCAAGTTGATTTTTTCTTCTTGGTAGTAGTGCGGTGAAAGCTTTTATGGCGGTATTTTTATTCACAGAGAAGGCCATGGAGAGAGGACATGGACGGCGTAGAAATACTAAATCGTTGAGAGGAAAGTGGATGGAAATAGATCAGACAACGGAATCTACAGATACAATAGAGGTAAGAAGAGAAAGAAACCTCAACCAAAGGAGGAAGGTGTTTATGAATTCACAAATGCTACAACATAAAGGAGATAAAGTCATTTTTTTGTCCATGAGGCCTCTAAGGTCAAAATTATTGGTTGAAAATGTACAAGAATGGTGATTAAATGTGATTCTATGATCAAGGGAAAAGTTTGAAAATTTGGATAGCCAAAACATGATATTAATATGTCAAATATATGACTAAAGTGAGGTTTTGTTATAATTGGTGTACTAAACATTATTTACTATGTTGTGTATTATAGGGGCAAGACGAGGCCATGGCAACAAATCGTGTCATATCAAATGAGGACACAATGGATGAAGCGGGACATCAAGTACTCAAATTTTGACTCAACTTAAGAAAAAAATGATATGATGGCATTTTGTGATACGTCCATCTTTTTTCACAGTATTATTGTGGTGCAGGAGCACCTATGGGTCCAATGGCCTAATTTGTTTTGGTTTTTGGTTTTGTGATGAAATAAGGTCCTAAGGACCATTTAAAATGTTTCAAATGTTTTGTAATAGGTCTCCTAGGTTTCTTGTTGAATTTTGGTCTTGATGACCAACTTCTTTGTACAAACAAGGCCTCCATCCTCATTTTGTAAGTCTAGTGCACTTTGGAAAATTAAGAAATAAGGATGCCATGATGTAACTAGAAACCTGAGGGGATTCACCTTGATCAGTGGAAGGTTCTTAGATGTCTTTCACACATCTTGAAAGCATCTTTGTAGTTGAGTTAGTGTAAGTTGTCCAAATTGCCTTAATTAGGCATTTAAGTGACAAAATGTGGTTTTTATGTTCCCAATGGGAAACTAATTCAAAATTCAATTGCAAGACATTGGAAGGAGTTTTAAGACTTCATATATGCCTCTCTTGGTCGAGGCAAGGCTTTTGATGAAGATTGGAAGGAGTTTTTCAATAAAATTTTGTTGTTTTCCTGAGATTTTATGAAGAATTTGTTGATCTCGTACTTGGTATGGATTGTACGTTCACTGTCATGCTTCAAGCCTATTATGGTTAGAAAGGGGGTTGAGTAAGACTCATTTTTGCATTGGAGTGGTGATATTTCATCAAGGAATAAGGGAGATAACTTAGTTTGTTTACCGGGTGGTCTGAAAACCCTTAAAATTGGGGTTTTTAGTGAAAAATGTGTATTTCTTCCGTTCCCACGTAAAATTGCTCAATCTCGGTGGGATGGAATGTATAAGGGTGTCTTATCATGTGCTCGTGGCTTTGGAGAATGGTAGGATGGGTTTTGGAATTTGTGCACGGTTTTTGGCTTGACATCTCTATGTGGCAAGCCTAATTGATAAGCAAAAAAGTTGAGGTTTTGCTTGTTTTGGAGAAATTTGTCTAGATGACACTTAGGGATGATGGTGATAGGTGTTAAAAACCTGTAGGAGTCTGATTTTAGGCTTTGGGGTGTAGGGGAGAGCCTAGATAGCCAAGACCCAAGTGTAGGTCTTCCAATTAGGCCTCTTGGAGTAGCGGTAGAATAGGCCATAGTGAATTGTGCTTTAATAGTCAAGGGGAAAGGTTTTGAGGCTTTGTGGAAGTCCATATTGGGTATCCAAATCAAATGGTTTGGTGTCAAAATAGTCTTCCATGTGGATTTTAAATTGATTGTCCTACTGGGCAAGTGCTACAAGCCTTTAGAGCAAAAGAGGCTTAAGTCACTATAGGAATGGATGTTTGATGTAACCTAAGTGCTAGATGGGTTGTTGAACCTTGATTTTGTCTATGTTCACATGGTCCAAGTATTTCTAAGTTTGTTGGATAGTCTGAGCATATGAACCCTAGGTGTGTTGGGTTTCATCCTACAAGGAATAATGGAGTTTATGACTCCTCATAAGAGTATGTGAGAGAAGCATTGCGTGAAGTGTCTTTGCCATTTGTGGTTGTGTGTTTTCCTTCCCTGCCACTCTGCATCATATTGAAATTTTAAATGTATTATCCAATCTTGACATAAATTAATGCATGTTGTTGATTATTTTAAATGGAGATTGGAGCAAATGCAAAGCCTAATCTCTCAACTAGCAAAAGAATGAGATATGTACGTGGGCGTGGACCTAAAACTGTTAAATTACGTAGATGACAGTGGGTGGAAGAGGATATGACAATGGATACTACAGACACAACAAATGGTTGCACTGAAGAAGAGGTAGATTGGGACTATAGTACATGGGATGAATACTTTGAGAAAATTGTTGTTTGTGGATGTTTTGTATGTCGTGGAAAGAAACAATTCAAATGAGAAATTGTACAAAGACATTACATATATGATGAGCTTCCAGTCAATAGTATGCCTCCTACAATTGATTCAAATCCAATAGGAATTATGGTGAGGAATTTTCCAATTTGATATAAATAACATGTATACTTCGTTTTAACATTGTTTTATATTATTTAAATAACTATTTTTTCTTAATGGATACTTGCAGGATAAAGTTCTTGGTTTAAAGTTTCCTGGATCACCAACTTCTAGCCTAGAGGGCAATGATCATTTATTATATGATACATCTAACAAAAATATGTGCCAATATACTAGCTTGGAAGATGAGGAATTGACAAAAACAAGTAACAGAACAAGAACCGGTGTGAAGATGCATAATTTTCTTAAAGACAAGGGGAAGGTGGACTACATACCCTATGAGAATGAATGTTCCATTATTCAATTGTATAAAAAAGGTAGTCTATAAAATAATGTTTCATTATTCAATTGATGTATATATGTTCATACAATTTATATAATGTCTAATATATATATGTCGTTCAATATATGTATGTCGTTCATGTGTAGGTGTTTTTCTATGAAAATATTTTTCAATGATGATGAAGATGATGCATGTCAAGATGAGGATGATGATAATATTAAATACTTGAAAGAAAATATGAACATTGACAATGATACACTAGATGACATTGTAGCAGACAATAATGTTAATGACCAAGAGTTCTAAATTTTTAGAATTATTTGCAATCCATGTTTAAAAAGGGATGATTCTTATGGCCTAAACTTTGAAATCCTTCAGTAATATTATGTTGTACTTGGACAATTGAAAACCTGTTTTATTCTCCTAGCAAGCTTTTTTATTTTCCATTATAATTCTAGACCAAACAACATTTGCGGGGATGGCCTTTTACACCAATCTTAATTTGTATGAAGTTCACGAACCTATTGTCAAGCAGTAAATTCCTTTTGTATACAAGAAATATAAAGGCTTCATTTAAGAAAAGATAAGTAGTCTCTTTCTAAGGGTAATCCACATGCAAAAAGTAAAAAGCACATAAAAAAACAATTGTACAGTAGAAAATCAGATTCAATCAATTATGTCTTATTTTGCTTGCACACTTATCTGAAAGACATAGGGTATTCACCATACATTTCCCTTGACAAAGAAAACATGTGCTTTCATTTATTTTTACTTTATATCTCAGAAGTGAAATTGTTGTTACATAATGATGCACTGAGAAAATAATATATACAAAAAAATGTGAAGAAAATGTTTGAAATTTAACATGCAACCTACTGTGTTGCGTTGAAAGGAATCAAGATTAACTGGGAGAAGAAATAAAAATAAAATTTTGATGATTGTACTTAAAATTGAACAAGATATGAAAAGTGTGGACAATGATAGTGCTGAAATTGAAAACCTTGATTCTGATGATTTTATTGTTTTATGGCATTCAAGATAAAGAACACATACAATTTTATATACATAGCAAATGGAGATTTGAAACTAGTAAAGTGAAAATGTAAACACTGTAAGATTTTTCCTTAAACAATAATTCACATACTCACTTACAAAAAAGGGTGAAGTATTTTTTATTCAAACTCTGTTTTATTTAATAAACATAATAGTAAAAGAATATTTACAAGTACAAGAATATATACACTGTTTCATAGAAAATAAGGAATGTTTCATAGAATATACAAGTACAAGAATATATCATCATCATCATCATATCCTTAATTACCTATTGCAATATCCTTAAATTGTTCAATCTTTGGTATGAATTATTGGCAGAAAAAATTAGGATTACTTGGATGCTTCTTCCATTCATTTTGTATCAACATATGTTCATGAAGACACAAAAGTTAATAAAATATTAATGCACGTAACTCACAATTATTTAAATAAGAAACTTTGTTAACTTTATTATTTTTAAATAGTTTCCATTTTTATGTTGAACATGTAACAAGGCAAAATAAGCTCAAATTTTCAAAATTAGTAGCTCTACCAACATCCACAATAAATGTTTAATTGTATCAGCATATTCATTCACATAAGCACAATATGGAGGCTCAATAACTGATATTCATTCAAATATAAGAAGAAATAATTATGGAAAACGTAAGAAAAATACAGAATGATAACACATCCATGGAGAACCTCTGATAATAAGACGTTCTCCATTATATTGCTTCAATTGATATATATTAATAACAGAAGTCTTCAAAATGGAAATGATATATGATGATGATAATTTCAAACTAGGCCATGGTTTCCTATTTATATAGGAAGCAACAAGCTACAGGCCTTTTACAAAAAGAAATAACCTTTCATAACTACTTCTTTTACTAACAACTATTTAATTAGCATAATTAAGGAAATAACAAGACTTCAGATATTTTGACATATGGTTCCATTATTCGACGTAGAAGACCTGTGATCATTGATCTGGAAAAGTCTTCCTCTCCATGATGAATGTCCAAATGCTCTCGCCTTAATGTCCTATTCTTCTGAAACCAACAACTATTTAATTAGCATAATTAAGGAACAAGACTTAAGACATTTTGACATATGGTTCCATTATTCAACGTAGAAGACCTATGATCATTGATCTGGCAAAGTCTTCCTCTCCATGATGAACGTCCAAATGCTCTCGCCTCAATGTCCTATTCTTCTAAAACCAAATACTTTTCCTCCCACTGATACACCGTAAAATCCGATGGCCACTTATATTCCTGGATCTTTTCCATGTTTGCAAGATGACTTTCCCATCGAATATCTAGTAATACCTTTGTATCATTGACAAACTTTAGGTATCCTGCATCAAGAACAATCAACGCATCCATGATCTGATTTAGCCTAGGAAGACTGGTATCATCATCCTCTTGTATATGAGTTACGCACTTATCAACAACCTGACTGAATTCTTTCTTCCACTTATCCAAGTCCTTCAACTGATCACCATCTCTCACGATTTCAGGTATATACCATTGTTTCCAGGTATGGAATAAATCCATTCATGCTACAATCTTTTTATCAAACCCTTGTACATACTGAAATTCATAAGTAATCATCTTCATAGTTTGTTCAGTTGGCTTTAATGTTGTGGGTGCATCGGGACTTCTTTATAGACCTTTGCATAACTTAGCCAAAGTGTGGTTAATAGGCTGCCACCTTTTGAACAAAGGATCTAATACAAGCATATGTGTCTTTATTTGATCCAGTGCATGTTGAAGTGTTTTATAACTATCACGCACATTCTCTAGTTTATCCATAACTCATTTTATCTTGTGCTCAAGAATTTTTTCCATAACTTCACAAATTCATCTTTTCACTTCATCTTGGGTTTGATTGTTGGCCTTCTTTACATCATCCACTTCCTTCTTTGGAGTTTTTACCTATTGTGCAGAAATTTTCTTCACAATATCCATTGGAGCAATAGGAGGCTTGTATAACACCATGATAGGGAAGGGTTGGGTGGAACACTCACTGTTCCATGCTCTGGGTCCTTGTTCTCAAGAACACCTAGGTGACTCCCCACCTTAAACCTTTAGGTCCTATCTCAGTTGTAGGATCCCCTGGTTCTACTGGCCAACCCCTCTATCATCAATCCCTCAGTCTACCAAGCCAAGCTTGGTGCCTTGATTATTTTCTCTTCTCCTCTTAACCCTTAATCTTCCCTAAAGGTCAATTGCTCTCAGTTCTCAGTTTGTTCTTGCAGGGGTGTGGGAATGCTTCCAACAACTTTCCACCATCACAAATTTGTTCTGATATCTCCACCTAGCTCCCTTTGTCCATCGCTAGCTCCAAACCCTCACCTAGGGTTAAAAAGGCTACAAGCCTAGAGCCCAATTAGCCTCCTAAACCGAGAAAAGTGGATTTTTCTCCAAACTCTTCCAAAGAACCCCAAAAATTTCTTGTGGGTTCTTAGTCCTGTTACCAAGCTCTTCAAGATTTTCTAGGTCTCAACCCTTGTTTGACCGTACACAGGCTCATCCATCAAATTAGCAAATTTAGGGTTTTTAGAGTCATTTCTTGACCACCCGGTGAACTGTTATTTTGTTCTCCCATCAAACGGATTGGTGAAGCCTCCTCATTGATACCAGACCTCTGCAGGGCCTCCATCCACCTTTCTACCATGGGGTTTAGCAAGGAGAGGTCACCCCTACAAGTTAGGTGCTTTACACCCCTTGACTTTCCTAGTTGGGCACTATTTAGCTCGCCTAGAAAAAGTCTTCCTTCATGAATTCCTGACCCCTAAAGACTCCTACCACTACTATAGATACATGCATGGAGCCTAGCCACCATTTCCAAGAGCCCATACACCAGGTACAGGGGAAGAGTGGTCTAGAACTCCATTTATTGCAGTCTGCCAGTCAGAATAACCAAAACAAGAAACTAGTTAACAGAAATTAAAAGCTTGAAACGATGAAACAACTACCTACAGACCCAACAAACACTTGGAGGACAATTGCATTACATCTCACACATATGTCAATGCCTGGTTATGCCATTAACACACTACCAAGATCAAAAACACATCAAACTTAGCTATTATTCCTACTGTCCTTACTTGTCCTTCATGAAAATGTCAAATTACAAAACTTCTAATGCCTTCCAACCTTTCACACAGGTCGAGGCACCCCTTATAAAGGTTTCCCAAAGTGGTTAAACCTTCCTTGGTCGGACATATTAGATACAAGGTGGCAACAAAAACAAAATGTTCCATTTTACCACCTTTGCCAATTTCCTAGAAACTAACAGACATGAGTGTCTAAACTCATAACTTTTCCACTCCTGATAGCTCTTGACCAAGACATTTTAGGTCTCTCACTCAATTGCAATGGTCAACATGACCTTATAACTTCAAAAACAAAAATTGCCTAAGCCTAATGTTTCCTAGGTGTTTTCTTGGTGCTCCTGCAGCACACCATCTCCTTGCTTTGTGAGGGTCCTGCTCCTCTTAATTGTTCTTTCAATTTGACATTCTCCATGAATAGTTTATTAACTTCATCATTTACAAACCTTTGTTCCTTTTCATACTCCTTCAATCTATCTTCTAATCCCTTAATAGTTTCTCGAGTGAACTTGGCCGAATGCATGGTAATTGTGGCTGCCTCCAAAGGGGTGGTATCTTGTATTGTCCTTACCATTGCTGCCCCTTTTGTCCCTGAATTACATCCAATAATTTTGGCTTCTATGTATTTTTTTGTTTGATCCATATGACCAGGGTTTCAATCTTTGGGTTATACCCAGTTCCACTCACACCTTCATCAGAGTCAAATTATGCAACTAGCATTGGATCTTCCTGAGCCCACACTTGATCAAGCAAAAAAAATTTCTTTAATTCCAAGCCAGGGAAAATGAGCAGATTTCTCTTCAAGACCATTTCTCTAGCCTTCTGGGGGCTGATGTCAATGTTGTCAACTCTTAATTCCTGGAAAGTTTGTGCTACAATTTCATTTTTCTCTGATTCTTCAATTTCTGCTTCAGTTGATTCCATCCTCTCTTGAAATTATTTTATCTTCATCTTCATCTAGAAATCCTTAAACTCGAGAGTCTTAATGAATTCATCATCTTCTATGAATCTCCTAGCTGCAATTTCCCTTTCATCTTCATGTACCTCTGTACTTGTTTTTTCTATATCACCCATCCTTTCCTCATGTTTATGGGCACTGGTCTCAAGGATGGGCTGATCAACTTCAATATCACCTATCAATGATTGCAGTACTATAGCCACTTCCTCATTATCACCCACCTCTTCAATATCCTCATAAGGTACTAATTGTTCAATGCTTCTTGTCTTTTGTCTTTTGGGAGGTAACTGCTCCATGGGAGGCTCAGAGGTTTCACCTAGGGTATGCTCTGCAGTTGCACCACTACCATGTTCTTTGAGATATGATTCCCTCTTTCTGTACAAGTCTTCAAATCTACCAATTATCAATTCTATCCTCTTGATGGGGTCCTTTTCCTCAACAAAGTATCCTAGGAAATTCTTGGGCATCCGCTTCGTCCTTTCTTCAAGCTTCTTCATATATTCCCATTTTTCCTTCTACTAAATACATCATTATAAGTAATGTAGTTCCTTATGACATCTTCTTCAAAATCCACTTGGTGTGGCACTGTCATTTTGGTAAGAAGATTGTGCCTTATGTTGTTCATATGATTTTCAGGGTCAAAGGCTCTTTGTTTTCCAAATTTCAATGCATATCTTATCTTCAAATAATATTGTAACTCCTTTAGTGTGTTTGAGCCTATAGTCCAATCTTCACACTTGGTTTGGTTTGGCAGGAAAGTTCCTTTCTTCTGCTTGTGCATTAATCTTTCTCCATCCACATCATTTTCCACATAAATTCAAGAAATACTAATAATTCAGTGTCAATATCAATATTAGCGGTGTTTTTCCCTTCCCTTTTGTTGTTTACCACACTACCGCCTTGCTCAAGGCTTCTTGTTGCGGGGTTGCAATGTACACCGCTCTACTAAATATGTTTCTCACCTTCCCGGTGGTATAGAAATGTATGCTTTTGCTCATTACTTGAAGACTGTCGATGAGGCAATCTTATTTGTCTTATCGATATCTCAATGTCTCATCGACATTACTTTGTTATATCTAAGAGTTGTATTTTGTCGAGCACTTGTAGATATACCTTGTCGATGTGACATAAGTGATTCTCTCCTCGATATTCTTGTATCTTGTTGACATTTCACTATTTTACATCGTCGATGAGACATATAAATAATTCTCTTTGACATAGGGGTGTCTAATTTGGCGCTAAACCCGAAGCTAAACTCAAAGTTAAAGTCAGAGCTACACATGGCACTAAACTTGAAGCTAATTTTAATGCTAAATACGGCATTAATTTTGGCGCTAATTAGCGCCAAAATTAGTGCCGACTTGTACTGATCGACGTAATAAACGCCAAAAATTACGCCATCCCGATAAATAGCGTCGACATTTTCAAAAAATTGCCAAAAAATACATTAAAACGGTGTGTGGAAGCAAAAAATAGAGCAAATCAGATGGATTTGTTGTAGTGATTCATTATTCTCTCGCTTTTCATGTCAACGCATTCTTCCTTCCTCTCTTCCTAATGCCTTTTTGGTGTTGCATTCTTTCTGTCTGGCCTTCCATGGCCGAGCGTCATCATATTACTTTCTTCACTGTCATTTTGATGATAGGAAAGGAAAATATTCTATACCTCAAGAAAATCATCACAGCCACTTGCCTTTGGATTGTGGAGAACCGAACTTTCTGTAGCTTACGTCCAAGAGGATACAAGTAGATGTTTCTTGGAGACTTGTCTCGTTTCAAATTTTGGGCGACATTCTCCTCATGGGAAGCTCTCTTTTCCATTTGGTTTTGTTCCAGTTATTAATTTAGGTCTACAATTTCTAAGGGAGAAGTACAGAATCTCTATTATTCATCTTTCAGTTCACAAGGATGGGAATCGACATACCGTTCTCTAGAATAGCTTCGCCATTGTTGCTCTCTTCTAATTAGTGAAGATTCTCATTTCATCTTCTATTGTCATCCTTTTCATTTGGAGGTCTCAACAGAAAGATTATTGCATTTATCTTTTGAACTTTAGGCACGTATTTTGAGTCATTGATTTTGCTTAATTTAAAATATTGAAAGGTCCTTCATTGGAATGGGAAACATTGTTAATGCCTTCTTGACTTACATTTGATCTGGTGTTTAAAGCCATCAAATCCAAGCTAAACTTAGTGCCTTGTCGATCAAAACATTTCTTATTCATTGATTAGAACCAGACAAGTACTTTGAATCTTGGAATTGAAATGTTCTATTTCTTTCTTCATTACATAATTGAAATCAAGCCTTACTATGTTTTCTTAGTTCCTAAATCGGGTCATTTTATTAGACTCTCTCCCGAATGTCAATTAGACGAAATATATATATGTTTGAACTAAAGTATTGTTTCTTTTTGGCTAATATTTTCATTCTCTCCTCTGTAAGTCAGAAATAAGTTTTCTTCACCTGGTTGTAAAAGAAAGAATTAAGAATTGAGTCTCTGATAACATACACTCTTTAGGTTAAGAATTTAAATGTCGAGTAAGGGTGAGAGTGTTGACAACACGAGTAACGTGCACATTATTGATAAAATCCTTGGCCAAGGTTATGATGCTTAGATTAAGAATTTGTCAGTCATCAAGAGCCATATATACCCTTGGCAAAATGATCTTTCTAGTTAGGAGATCCTATAGTGAGAGATCGACCAAGGTAGTATAGGTTTTTGACACCAAAATCAGATGGCATAATGGTAATATGTGAAAACATTTATTGACTGCCATCGTGAAGGATCAGGTTTCTTCATTTGAAGAAACACGAGAGACCAACAAGTCTTTGGTTGGGTAGAAAAGTCCTTGATGATATTTATTTTTCCCTTGAAGATAGTCTTGCTTAAGCATTCTAGCAGGAAGTCTTCGGACTATATTTTCTTATAACTCTCTTATTTTAGTTATATTTACTTTTAAAATTTTATTTCATTGTTGTATTAAATGCTCTATTTATTTCAGAAGTAATGTAAAATTTAGTTTATCATCAACTGTGGTTTTCAGTTATATAAACTATTAGTCGTTCGTTTTCAGCTGAAATTGAAAAACTAAAAGTTAGTTGGTGAATGTTTAAGTAGTTGTTGTTCTGGTCATTTATATTTCTTGTTCGTTAATGCTAAGAAAAAACTCTTAAGGAAAACCAATTAGTTACACTTCAGTTGATTCTGGTAGCTAGTTACCGTTCTCAAAATTGTAGATTAGTTAGAATGTTACATATGGTATTAGAGCGAATCGGGTTCAACACATGGACCTATGAGCTCATCACAAGAAAACCCGTTAAGCATTCAATATTTTGGCTAAGGTTTAAAACTAGTTTGATGCTAGAATGGCATAGAGAAAAACCAAGGAAACTATCAAGAATACTATTTTTCTAGCCCTTACCCAATTCAATGACTAAGAGAAAGCCAATTGAAGAGATAAAACTTCAAGAGCAAAACAATTCTGCTAAGGTTGCATAGTGGAAAGATTTTGAAACTTAGACTAGAAAGGTGAAACCTTGGTCAGTTACTAATCAGACTAAGAGCTTGGGTAAAGCAATGTTTGTAGGAGTTCAAGAATCTTATTTCTCAAAAACATAAGGATGGGAAGATCCAAAAGTAATCAATCAGGTGCAAGAGCAACTAAGTGTTGAAAATCCTTGAAATTGTATCAAAGACACATAGATAAGATAGGTTCTAGTCTAGCTTCTAGATGGCTTGGAATGATCCAAGTGGGATAAAAGGATCAATAAAGGACAAGTGGTGATACATTGGCATGGAATGCTGAGAAAGATGGTATAGGACCTGGAAATACTTGTGTTCGCCGAGATTCATGAGAAAACCAATTGCCTTATACAAATAATAAGCATAAGTAAAGGTGAATACGAGATCCTTAATACCTCATGAAGCTTTTTGGAAAAGATGTTAATATGTGGAAGAGGACAGATTAAAGAGGGTCATATCATGCATTATTTTGATGAATAAAGATCGAGATTAGAATCATTCTGAACTTTTGTTAAAAATTTGCTTGGAGATTGCAGGATAAATCATAACAGTTGTAAGGAGAAGATATTAGTTATTCTCATGGCATTTTGGTCAAATGGTTGTGAACTATGAATTTTTCCTTTTGAAGGAGCTAGAAAGTACAAATGCAATAGTGAATGTAACCATCATCGAAGTATTTAGCTAAAGTTGTTTATGTTTTGAACAAGTAACCTATTTAGTTAACTAAGGAATAGAGTTTTGTAAAGCAAAACGAAGAAGAGAAATTTGTGTTCCAATTGTAATCTTTTTGTGTTGCTATAGCACAATCTTATAATATCATCTAAGTGATGAACAATAGATACTCTTGGAAGTCGGAGTGGATGTGTTATAACCTTTTTTTATTGTAATTTTTTTAGCATGATGAAAGTCATGAGGGACTTATTTGTTTGATGTGCTTGTAATGCAATTTATAACCCATTGTAAGTTTTTTGAAAGTCTGAATATAGTGCAGCAATCTACTTCCTTGTTAGTGACTCGATCAAGTCATGTAGTGCATAATAAGTGTTCCTCTGGATTTTGACACTTCTTTGGATTTTGGTAAAATTCCTTTTAATACTGGCAAGGAATGCCATTGTTTTATTTCTTTATTTTGAAATGGTCTAGCCATCGAATTTTGAAGATGTTTATTTTATGGTCAGTTTGATTTAATGTCGGAAATGAGCTCATTCTTTTGATTTATTGTTAAAATTAAAATTGATTATATTTTTATATTGAGTTAAGTTTTTGTGGTGGCTATACAAGAAAATTTTGTTTGTTCACTATGTTTGATGAAATGTCCATCTCTATCATGTCCTGGATGGGCCTCTGATGGATTGTGTAAGGGAGTAAATTGTAGGAAAATGCACCTGGTATGTTCTTAACCTTACAGAAGAAAGAAAATTTGTGTTATGGTTTGTGGGCGGACAGGTAGTCCAGTAAGCCCAGGTAAAAAGTCTCTCCGAGTCGAGCAGGGTGGTGAACTATGACTACGTTCAATGCAAACATATATATATACTAGCACTTTCACCAGAGGGGGTGCAAGTGTGACGTCGATAGGAAAATATAGAGTAGTAAGAAAGGGAGTGACATGTAGTTTAGCACTTGTCTAATATTGTTTGTATAGTTTTACAAAGTGGATGTTTTATGTATTTGGAGATATAAGCAGATACCATGACCAGGAAAAAATGAACTATACGAAAAAAATAATGGGTGTATAACCATCTCAATCACATAATAGAGAAGTAAGCATACAATGTGTTCATTCTATCTTGTTCGAATTATATAGAAAATATCAGTAATATATAGAGAACATTGTTGGCATGTTGTACATACTCCCAAATATATAGAATATTGTTTGATTTAAATACAAATTGTTTGTTATATATTTTCTATGAAAAGAATATGTGTATGTCTAAACTAAGATGGTGTAATCCTCTAAATAGAGAAACACTAATTTATAGTATGAGTTGATGGATATAGCAATGTATGAAATGTAATGGGGGGATGCATGGATAAATGAATGGATGAATGGATATGTGAGGCATGCAAAGGATGGAAGAGATTACAATTTGGATTGTGGATGGTCATTTTTAAAATAGTCGATGGCCATTTCAAGAAAATCACCATAAGCAAGTGTTAAGTGTAAACTAAACGTTGACCAAGATCAAGATGATTTGGAATATGGATGGTGATCGATGAACATGGATTTGGTAGATGGTTCGTGGATGAAAGGATTTTTTATGGATGGAGTAAGATGCTTCTACCTGATTTGGCACGCGTAGATGTTTGTTTATACACATGACACCTTTTTTGCCACTATAGTGGTACTTAGTAAAGGACATTTTTTTCTTGTGAATTTTCTCCTTTTTCCTTTTTTGTTTCTTGAAGTGTCTTTTTTTCTTTGCAAATATCGGAGGTAGCCTCATCTACATGCACACATCGCGATAGCGAGACGTTAGAGTCCTTATGATAGGGAGTTGATGTCAACACACGGTTAATGCGAGATTTGGATATTATGGATGTCAAAGTTTATGGTGGTGTATTTTGAGAGATATGATATGTGGAGTGTTTGGTTGACAACTTGAATCTTTTATTTCCAAACTTGGGAGATGAGCAATGGTAAGTAGAATTAGAGATGCGGTTGAGACAAAGATATTCATATATCTTGTACATCATTCTTGAAGCTTTTCTCAAAAAAATATTGAGAAAAGTTTGTTATTTTTAACAAATATTTTACATTGGGTCAATACAGAAGGCTAGCATTCTATAGGTCTTAATTTGCAGCCTTAGTTAATCTATAAAAAATTAAAAAATCACCAAATGTAGTTGTAAATCAATCTTTAAAAGAAGTTTGTTGACTTGCTAATTTTAGACAGAGTCTTAAATTAAATAATTAATGTTTGAAAAACTCATGGACAGGGGTGCTCAGTTGAGCATAAATGTCGCCCATCAGTCGTGGCTTTTTGTGGGGGGCCACTTGTAGGGATGGTTGTTTCCGTGGTCAAATGGCTCTGTAGAGCTGACCTTCTATATATTATTTAATTATATACCTTCAATATTTCGTTAATCTAAGATATTTTTAAAATTAAATAATTATATTTCAAAGACTCCGGGAGCAAGAGGGCAGAATGGAGGTCTAAATTTTAGAGGGATAAGTTATATAAAATTCATGGGAAAACTTTTAGGTGCCTCCCTAGCTTAAGAGTTTATAGAGATAGATTCATCTTACTACAGTGACAGCAAGCACAAAAATAACACCTGAGGCCCCTATTTTATAAGCATAGATTCATTTTATTTCAGTAATTAACTACATTTTTGCCAAGTTTGTTCCCCAAAATCCTATTCTTATTTTGCAGGAGAAAAACATGTCACTTATTATCAAGTTGTAAGTGAAGACGAAGCTGTTTTATTTGCCTATTTCAAACTCAGACAACCCATTTTTCCAACTGAACAGCACAACACAGATCAATGAGGTGATTTTCATTTTAATTTAAAAATGCATGCAATCAATAAATAAACATTTAAACAAAATACCAAATGGAACGAGCTCTGGTGGGAAGCAAAGGAATATTTATTTTATTTTATGTATTCTAAGTTTTGGTTGCATTGTTGATATGCTCTCTCAAGGGATGGGATGAGACATCTATTTCATTGTCTTCTGGGTGCGACATTTTCATGTGATTCATGACCAGGACGAATGCTTTGGAGTATGAATATTTGTTTGTTTGCAAATCTCATATGATAGAACAAGGTGAAATATTCTATGAAATCTCCTCTAAGGCTCGTCAGATTATTGTGAGGCTTGGTTTCAAATCAGTGTACTCCATTGGTGGGAGTGGCCTTTGAAGTTGTTTCCTATAATCACGAATTAACAAGCCAATATGTGGGCTTCCCAGTATTGACCAATAACATCACAGTACACTGAAAGAGAAAATCTTTATCTAGACATTTAATTTAGTTATCAGAACCCAGTTAGTGATTTTATAGAAAAAATGATTTAGAATTCCTAGGTTTTGCTATGATTTGCACATTTTTATAGTGGCAGGTTGATAACACTGGCATAGAAATGTCAAACCAACTGGTTGCTAAACTACAATGAAAACTATAAACCATGCACTGTTGAGATTGCTTTTCCTGGTATGTGTTGCGGTATGTGTTATGCCCTCTGCTTAGATTCGTTTTTTTGCTTCGAGTAATAGTCTCAAACAAAACCGTGTACATTTTTTTTGTAGGGAAATGCAGCGGTGACTTAGCAAATATTTTCCAGCATTAATAAATGCAGAGGATGGAATTAAATGGCATTTCATATAGCGATAGGTTTTTAACCAGGTGGAGGTTGATATTTTCAGACTTGACGCGATTTCACATCTGGTAGGTAAGTTCTACATCATTGTGGCTCCTTTTGTATTCTGCATTTACTCCATCCTCCAGTAGATGTTGAATCGATAATACTGCATTTACTTCAAATACAATGCAAGTATGCAGGGCACTTCAACTTGCCTCACGATGCGAGCATTAAATTCGTTGTATTGCCATTTATACCGTCGGTAAGTGGCTTCCAGCATGTCAGATCAACAACAAAGATTACCAGCATTGGCAAGTGGGTTCCAACATGTCAAATAAACGACGAAGATTACCGAAAATCCACCAAAAGTTTGACGGAAAACCATGGTAGTTCGACGGCGTGAGACTTGTTTCAGGCCGAAAGCTCATGCAATAGATAGCCTATCGGCTAAAAACTATGGCCATAGTGAGTGTTGTTGCCACTACATGCACTCGTCAATTCACCGTACTCCAGACACTTAGCTAACCAGAGTTGTCGTACTTAGTAGGAGGGTATCCTTAGTAGTGCGACAAAGTTGGTTAAGTGGGGGTACACACTAGAGCTCAAATGGCAACTGAGAGGAATTCCCTCTTATCAGTGGCATATCGAGACTTGGAGGACAATTGAACTAGAAAAGGAATATTGATCCTTTCTCTTGTATTTACTTATCAGTTTTTTTTAAGGATGCATGAGATAAATGAAATTGGTACTTGATGAATAACCTTTTTTAGCTAGAAAAGTGAAGGTTGATGCTAACCTTTGGTGAAATTCTCTTGGTAAACCTGTGTTAAAAGTAATTGATTGCTATATGTAGAAAGAGTATCCACCTTTATGGTGTTTGTTATAACAACTTCTATAATTCTACTATCAAAATGATTCCATTTGAAACATTGGACAAAAGAAGATGTTGAACTCTTGTAAACTGGGTAAGCTAGAAGACAGGATTAGCATTAGTCCAGAAATGGTGTCAGAAATGGTTAAACAAATCAAACCGATCAGGAAATATTGGTGGAAGTTAATAATAGGTAGAAAAGCTAAGTAAATGCCAACCGTACTTTAACACAATTTTTGGCTAGATAAGAAAAGTTCATAAAGTAAGGAATGTTTTCCAAACCAGCTCCTAGATATAAAGGACTCTTCAAAATTCTCAAAGGATGTTATATATGAATCTAATGAACAGTATTTTTTGTGAACGTATGGTCAAATTTGTGTCGGTTTTCCTTGATGACATTCTTATTTATTCCAAAAAACGAGAATGAGCATTTTCAGCATCTTAGGTGGTTCTTCAACGATTGAGAGAATATAAACTTTAAGGAAAATTATCAAAATGCATTTTCTTTCAGAAAGAGGTACCATACTAGGAGCATATAATATTAGCTAAAGGAATAGCAATGGATACCGCAAAGATAAAAGCTATAGTAGAATGGCCAGTACCAAAAAATGTGCATGAGGTTAGAAGTTTCATGGGATTGGTTGGGTATTACCGAAAATTTGTAAGAAATTTCTCGAGGATCGCCAATCCCATTACCTCCCCTTCAAAGAAAAGGAAAGAGATTTGAATGGATAGAGATATGCCAAGAAGTTTTTTATTACATTGAAGGAGAAGTTAACAACAACACCAATTTTGGTAGTACCAGATCTTAACAGTCATTTTGTAGTTATAATGGATGTGTTTGGTGATGGTTTGGGTGGAGTACTAATAAAAGATGGGAAGGTAGTGGCTTATGAATCTCGGAGTTGAAGCATTATGAGCAGAATCATGCACCTCATGATCTAGAGTTAACAGCTTTTGTGCAAGCCCTGCAAATGTGGCTACATTACTTGTTAGGGAAGACTTTTAAACTCAAATTGGACCATCAAGGTTTAAAGTATATATATTCACTCAACCTAATTTAAATGCTCACCAAATAAGGTGGATGTAATTAATTTGAGATTATCATTTTTAAAGTATATATATTCACTTGGCCTAATTTTGAGGTTAGTTACATTAAAGGCAAGGAGAACAAAGTAGTTAATCCACTGAGCCGACAAAAAACATGTAACTTCCATGGTGTCAATCAATACAAATTTTAGAACTCAAGTACTACAGAAATTGAACGAAGATGAATTCTACCTGCAAGTCTGTGAAGCTCTTCAAGCAAACTCACAAGAGCCTAAATATGAGGGTTTCCAAATTGAAGCAGATGGACTTTTGAGATATAAGGGCAAGATGTATGTACCAAACTCAACAGAACTAAGGAAAATTGGTATGGAAGGGAATGAAAAAGGATGCAACCAAATTTGTTGTACGATGTTTTGAATGTCAGAAAGTTAAATTGGAGCACCAACACCCGACAGGATTGTTACAACCTCACAGTGTACCAAATTGGAAATGGCAAATCATCAGTATGGATTTTGTAAAGGGATTACTGATGATGAGGAGCAAACATAATGCAATACTAGTAGTAGTGGATAGACTCACTAAATTAGCACATTTCATACCCAGAAATTTGACAGATGGGGCTTTTGAGATTGCTCGAGAGTTTGTACAAGAAATTTTTCGTCCTCATGGAGTTCTGGAAAAGATTATTTTCGACAAGGATGCCAGGATGACATCTAAGTTTTGGCAACTCTATTTTTTGCCTTGGGAACTCAACTAAATATTAGTACAGCTTGCCATCTGGAAACAGATGGTCAAACAGAAAGAGAATCAAATTTTGGAAGACCTATTAAGAATGTACTACATGGATCAACAATATAAGTGGGAAGAATATTTACCATTGGTAGAATTTACTTATAACAATTCATATCAATCAGCTATCAAAATGACACCCATTGAAGCATTGTATGGTAGGAAGTGCAAAACACCTATCAGTTGGAACAAAATGGAGGACAGGATTATTCTAGGAACTGAAATGCTTCAAGAAATGGAAGAATAGGTTAAGTTAATCAGACAGAGGTTGAAGGAAGCTAATGATTGGCAGAAGAGCTACGTTGATGTAAAATGAACCCCCGGGCAATTTGTGATTGGAGAGAAAGTTCTCTTGCAAGTTAAATCTCGGAAAAGCTCTATCAAATTTGGAAAAACCTCTAAACTAGCCCCGAGATATGTAGGAACTTTTGAAGTCCTGGAAGTTATCAACCCAGTAGCATACAAAATTGCTCTACCTCCAACTCTCGCCAGATTGCACAATATATTTCATGTCTCCTATCTTAAGAAGTACTATGCAGAATTTGATCATATGATTGACTGGAATTATTTGTAGGTGCGGGATCCTGGGGTGATCACAATAGAGCCACTCACAATGCTCGAGGTACGTAAGTTACGTCTACGTAACGCGATGTGGTACAACGCAAGGTCCAATGGGACCAATATTCAAAGGAAAATGCTACAAGGGAGGATTATGATGAAATCCTTCAGAAGTTCCCTTATCTATTTATGGGCAATTAAGAACTCTATATATATTTATATATATTTTAAACTTGAAATTTTAAATAAACAATCGAGGACAATGATTCTTAAGGGGAGAAGTATGTTACATCCCTTCTGACTTGAACAAGATTATGGCAATGTAATTATGGTCGTTATGTTAGTTGTGATTAACTACCGTTCATGAAAATGTGAAATTGGAATTTGTTATAACTGCAATTATGGATGATTTCCTTATATATGTATATAGTGAATGTGTTGAAGAGTTTTTATTTTATAAATGATACCGAGAACAGTCTAACCCTATTTCTTTGTCAAGTGGTTGCAAGATTGCCAACACCTCAAGAGAAAGGGGAATATCATCAAAGAGAGGTCGTAGTCCATAAAGAATCAAATTATCATCAAGTCTCAAGTTGGTGTATGGTGGCCACATTGAAGTCATAACCTTGAGTTATATCTCACTTAATTAAATAATTTTAAAAACAAGTCAATCTAAATTGTGCATCATCGTACTCCTTTAGAAATCATGTATTAAGCCTTAAACGCACCTTGGCAGTTGTAATAAATCATAAATAATAAGTCGGTGTTAATATCAATATTTTTGGTGGAAAAGAATTTTGGGTCACGTAACTCCCCGCCACCCTTGCCACCTTTCTTGGTAGAAACGTCTAAGAAGAGGAGACTTGCAGACGCATTTGGGGAGTCTTGTTGGCCTTGGCAAATCGTTTGGGGGGGGCATTCATCATTCTCTCGCTTTTCATCTCAACGCATTATTCCTTCCTCTCTTCCTGACGGCTTTTTGGTGTTGCATTCTTTCTGTCTGGCCTTCCATGGCCGAGCGCCATCATCTTGCTTTCTTCATTGTCATTCTGATGTAAGGAAAGGAAAATATTCTATACCTCAAGAAAATCGTCACAGCCACTTGACTCTGGATTGTGGAGAACCGAACTTTCTGTAGCTTACGTCCAAGAGGATACAAGTAGATATTTCTTGGAGACTTGGCTCGTTTCAAATTTTGTGCGGCATTCTCCTCATGGGAAACTCTCTTTTCCATTCGGTTTTGTTCCAGTTATTAATTTTGGTCTACAATTTCTAAGGGAGAAGCACGAAATCTCTATTATTCATCTCTCAGTTCACAAGGATGGGAATCGACATATCGTTCTCTAGAATAGCTTCGCCATTGTTGCTCTCTTCTGATTAGTGAAGATTTTCATTTCATCTTCTATCGTCGTCCTTTTCGCTGGGAGGTCTCAACAGAAAGATTGTCGCATTCAGCTTCTGAACTTCAAGCACGTATTTTGAGAGTCATTGATTTTGCTTAATTTAAAATATTGAAAGGTGCTTCACTGGAATTGGAAACGTTGTTAATGCCTTATTGAATTCCGTTTGATCTGATGTTTAAAGCAATCAAATCCAAGCTAAACTTAGTTCCTTGTTGATCAAAACATTTCTTATTCATCGATTAGAACCAGACGAGTACTCTGAATCTTGGAATCAAAATGTTCTAAGTATTTCTTTCTTCATTGCATAATTGAAGTCAAGCCTTACTCTGTTTTCTTAGTTCCTGAATCGAATCAATTTATTAGACTCTCTCTCGAATGTCAATTAGACGAAATATATATATATATATGTTTGAACTTAAGTATTATTTCTTTTCGGCTAAGATTTTCGTTCTCTCCTCTATAAGCCAGAAATAAGTTTTCTTCTCTTAATTGTAAAAGAAACAATTAAGAATTGAGTCTCTGATAACATAAACTCTTTGGGTTAAGAATTTAAATGCCGAGTAAGGGTGAGAATGCTGACAGCACAAGTAACGTGCACATTATTGATAAAATCTTTGGCCAAGGTTATGATGCTTAGATTAAGCATTTGTCAACCATCAAGAACCAGATATACCCCTGGCAGAATGGTCTTTCTAGTTAGGAGATCCTATAGTGAGAGATCAACCAAGGTAGTATAGGCTCTTGACACCAAACTCAGATGGCATGATGGTAATATGTGAAAACATTTATTGACTGCCCTCGTGAAGGGTCGGGTTTTTTCAGTTGAAGAAACACAGGAGACCAACAGGTCTTTGGTTGGGTGGAAATGCCCTTGATATTTTTTTTTCCCTTGAAGACAAAGGCTTGCTCAAGCATTCCAACAAGAAGCCTTCAAACTATACTCTCTCTCTCTCTCTCTCTCTCTCATCATCAACTGTGGTTTTCAGTTATATAAACTGTTAGTCGTTTTTTTTCAGCTGAAATTGAAAAACTAAAAGTTAGTTGGTGAATGTTTTAGTTGTTGTTTTGGTCGGTTATCTTTCTTGTTCGTTAATGCTAAGAAAACTCTCTTAAGGAAAACCAATTAGTTACACTTCAGCTGATTCTGGCAGCTAGTTACCGTTCTCAAAACTGTAGATTAGTTAGAATGTTACATAAAGCATCTTGTTGCAGAAGAGGTCATGAGGTCTAGTGCCCCCACTGTCCCCATGGTACCGGAGGGTGTGTCTCGCCAATGTCACCGGTCATGTGAAAAATTTTACCAGACGCACTATAGTTTATAGGGAGCGGCTACCCAATTCGATTCCTGCAGTCTAAAAAAAAGCAAATTATATAAGGTCAAAAATACTCGGATTTCTAGAAATGCAAAGCAACAAAACCTTATGTTTGTTGGAAAATCAACTAACCAAACATATAAGAGAATGTTACTTTCCTAACACCATATGGATGGTGACTAAGGCCAAATTGAGGACAGTATTGGTATTGCCCTGGTAAAAAAATACCCTTCAACCCATGAGTAGATAATTTCCTCCCCAAAAACAACCCTTGCTAAAGCGTGGGGAATCTAATGTCTATAATATTTTTCCTTGTGAACTTTTCACATTGTGCATTTGGGATGCCTTAAAATTACTTTCCTTTAGTGAATGTTATCACTATATGCATGTGGGATAAATAACTTAAGAGTTACTTTTGATAGTCTAACTGAAAAAATGTGCAATTATTTTTAACACAATGACCAGCTAATGAAAATAAAGGTCAACTACTTCTAGAGTTCCCCAGCACTAAGGTACATTAATATTTTATATCAAGAACTATTCGCAAGGTGCAATTTCTTCCTAGAGAGTCTCAACTCTCTACCATATATATCTATGGAATGAACATATATGAGAAACACCAACCTTGAGAAATGTTGTGGATATTTGCAATAAATGCTTAACAGTTATCATTCCAACAAATTTCCAAATAATGTTTAGAAACAAGTCCTTGTAGTACCATTTAGCTTTTCATACTACATGATCTAAAAATTTGAAGAAAAAATAAAGTGAAAATTACCTTAATGTCTATAAAAGAGCAACAACAGTCCAATAATCGACACTGTCTGAGAAATCAACCACGAAATATATTTGGCAACTCCCACTGGAGTTCTAAATCAACAGGTAAGTGCATTAGACTTCCATGATCAAAGTTTGAGACCACTTGTACAAGGATCACAATGATATGATGAATATATATTACACAGATGGGGAATAATAGATTTAAACCATATATCTTGGAAGAATAAGAATTTAAAATTTTATTGCCTTTCTACACCACTCCAAAAATGAAAAGAGGGCAACAATGAAAGCAGGTTTTAACTTTCTCTCAAAAAGATGATTTCTATCAAATCTTTGTCATCTTAATTTTGGCATGCACTTAACCTTTTCAAAGTCAGGAGGAGCATAGTTTTTCTCAACTTCCCAAGCTATCTGTGCCATGTATGTCAATGAAGATTTCGCATCCTTTTCATCTGTGACTTCTCTTGGGAATGGAATACGAACCTCCAGTATCTCTCTCTGTGGATGAGTACGGATGCTTAAATCAAAACCTAATCTATCAATCCATACCATGCTTGCTTCCTCAACCTGTCAGGGACGTGGATGAAAAAAATACAAGTTAATATGCTTTGTAATTTTTTAATCATCTCTCAAATTTTAAAATATAACTTCTTTCATCTATTCTTAGTAAGAATATAAGCTTGAAATAAATAGTAAAGGATTTTGAAAGAAGCATGGCAGAAAATACAGTGATATTTTACAGAATTTTGAAATGACAGATCATAAACTGTTATGGGACAAAAAGAAGTTTGCCAAGCTTTTGTAGATATATAGGCGAATCTTTTGAGCCATCATATTGCTCACACATTATTGAGGGTGCCTGTGCTTGCATTCTTGATTACACAACACAAAGAAGCAAGAAATCTTACATCCTGTAGCATGAGTGGAAGTTTCACAATTATGCATATAACTAGTATATAGAGTTCTTGAAATAAAATAGATGAGTGAAAAAGTTTTCGCATTCATCTAGTTCTTGAATAGAATGTTATTCAGAACATAAGGACAATAGTAACTGCCTTAGTGCTTATAAACACTGAGTGTGATTGTATTGTGTAATATATTTTAGAAGAGTAGGGTACTAGAAGTTCTCTTTATAAAAAAGGACTTTTATTCTCATTTTTCAATAAGTTGAGAATGCATTCAATTCTGTTTGACAACCCTCCATACCAAGTTCCAACAAACACTGCAAGAAAACAAGATGTACATGAGCTATTCCGGTTGAATTTTAATGACAGATTTGGGAAGAACCAAGGATGATGCAGTATTGGTGGTGTCCTTAAACAGGTGAAAGGAAATTCTGTTAGCCAACTAGTATTATGAACTGGCATTAACTGCTCTGTAGCACAATATGTAGGAAGCAAACACTGTATCTCTTTCCCTCCTAGTACAGGTCATATAAGTCAATGCACAATTTTCTTCAGTCCAGCCCTATTTTTTGGGTAAGATTGCACGCGTACCAACTTTATTTCCCTATTATGACTTGTTCATTAGTTATTGAGCTCTCCAAGTATGCACATATGAAGCGTACATTTTGAAAATTATCCAAGCAAACAAGTACCGATTGCATGAGATTCAGTCTTCAACAATTCATGTCTATGATGGAAAGCAACATGGAATGCTTCACCGAGAAAGTGTGCACATATAAAGTATGCAGTTTGAAGTTCAAAGCTAACATTAGAATTAGAGAAAGCCAAAAAGAAAAGATAATACCTCCAGAGACCTATATAAGAAGGAAGGAACCAAATTGCCCAGTGATTTCTGATCTTATTTGGCTTTTTATCTCAATTAGCTATGAACTAGGCTAAGGCATGAGCAGCAAAAATATTGGCCCCTCAAGGGTGCACCTTGCAATAACATGCATAGATAATATAATGGGGTTGTCTTTTGTCCAAAGCCTACTGCAAAATCTCAGTAACTGGCATTAATATTGAACTTTAGACTCTGCAACCTTGATACCAAAACCATGGCAGACAATTAAGGACAAGCAGTGTCTATGAACATGAATCTTACAAAACAGGTGGGCTTCATTCTCAACCCCTGAATTTTGCTATCTGATTTAGATTTGAAAATCACTCACTTCAAAAGATCATTTAGTTGAATTATTAACTCCAAGGAAAGTATTCAAGACTACATGTTACCAACTTGATTCAAACCCCAATCTAGCTTCATATGCGACATGATTTCCTTCAACTTCACCAAATTCATTTTTGGGTAGCCTGATAATCATTAGCTGATATGGACTTTGCCTTTATTTAGTGGATTTTTTTTATCATTGTTTCATTTGCAAAATTATTCACATGATTTCGTGTGATTAGGCTCTTGGCCTAGGCCCTAAACAACAAAGAAGCAATACCTCCTGCATACATTCAGACATCCTGTGACAAAGGAAATATTGATATGTTCATTATAAAAAGAAAGGGTGGTTATATAGAATCTCTCCATTTAATTATGGCATGTAGCTCACTTTACATGGAAAGAGAAATCTAACACGAGAGTTTTAATTAGAACAAAATTAAGCAATTCACTACCTTTTTCAAGTTATGAATCAATATCTACACAAGAATCAAAATCTGTATATTACTACTCCACAAGAATTGCATAGTGGTAGAACCATAAGGGCAGGAGTTTGAGGCTTGCATATAGTGACTTAAGGATGATGTCCTTAAGCATATTAGAGAGTGCCTTGCTTGTCAATAGAACAAGGCAAAGCAGACATTTCCAGCACACCTATTTGCAGCTCCCACCTATTCTAGATTAAAATTTTAGAGCATTTCCATGGACTCCATCACAGAGCTTCCCAAAGTACATGGTAAGGATTGTATTTATGTTGTAGTGGATAGACTAACAAAATATGCACACTTCTTTGCCATATCTTTTAAGTATAGAGCACTTCAGGTAACTGATTTATTTCTCAAAGTGTTTATGCTTCATGGTTTTCCTAAAAATGTATTGAGTGACAAAGATAGCAAGTTCCTAAATTTATTCAAGCAGGTGCTTTCTCACTTGACAAGGACCAAGCTTACACCAAATAATAGTTACCACCCTCAAACTAATGGTCAAACAAAAATTGTAAACAAATGGATTGAGGGTTACTTGAGAAACTATGTAGCAGGACAACAAAAGGCATGGATCAAATGGCTATATTTGAGAAAGCATTTCAACAATACCACATATCATATATCCATAGGCATGATGATTCATGGTTATATATGGATATGGGGCTCAAACCTTTGTTAATCGAATCCTTTCTGACAACACGGTTCCAAGGGCCAAAGACTTGGTTAAACAAAGGTTAGATATTTTGAAAACTCTCAAAGACAACCTCCATCATGCTTAGAATCAGCAGAAGTTGTATGCTGATCAGCATTATACAAAGTGGATTTTCAAGGTTGGGGATATGGTTTTCTTAATATTGCAACCATACAAGCAATCCTCTCCTAAGAGGAGTAGAGCCGAAAAGCTCAAGCCCTGTTTCAATGAGCCACGTAGGATTAAGAAGGGGATTGGATTGCACATGAGCTTGAGTTGTCAAAGCATAATAAGTTTCACAATGTTTTTCCTGTTTTGTGCCTCAAGAAGGTGCTTGAGCAAAATTTTACTCCCTTAACAGAGATAACTCCCTTAGATGATGAGGGAAAGTCGATATCGGTTCCCAAAGAGATCTTTGACACCAAGGAACGAAAAATAAGAAGTCAGAGCATAACAAAGTATTTGGTTTGTTGAAAGAATCTCCCTACATACAATGCCACTTGGGAAGGAGTGCAAATTCTGGAGCATCTGAATTTGCAATTGCTGGGAAATCAATTTTGGAAAGGACGGAATGTCATGTCCCTTTTCCAGACATGAGAAATTGGAAATCCCCTAGCCTAGTATTTTATTTCCCATAAGCTAAAAGAGTAAAATGAGGGAAATAAATTAATAATAGAACTCAAGTTCCCTGGTAATTTTGTGTTATATCTGTAAATAGGCAACTTATGTTTTATTACTATAAAGAGGCTCATTATTAAAAAGTGTCTCTAGAAAAAAGTTAAGTTAATGTAATATTTTATTAAAAATATATTTTCTAGACACTTCCAAAATAAAGCTAGAAATGATTTTTTAAATTAAAATAAGGTTATAAAAGGAGAGCAAGGCACAAAAGAAAGCATCAATATTTTTTTAAACCAAATTCTTTTTCCTCTAAGATTGAACTTTGTTCATCTTCTTGCTTGACAAAAACCTTCTAGGTATTTGGATTTGAGGGCAAAAACCCTCTAATTCTTCATGTTGGTTTCCTCTGTTGCAAAACTCGCGAGTACTCGTGAGCCAAATGGTCAGGCGAGTTACTCACCCAATGATTTTTCTGTGTAAAGCTTGTGAGTCAACAGAAAAAATCGCGAGTTTTTTGTCAATAACTCGTCCAAATCTATATAATTTTTTTTCTTTCTTGCAATTTTAAAAAAATGTGATCTTTACTTCATTTTCACATGTGTCCAAATCTATATAATTTTTTTTCTTTCTTGCAATTTTAAAAAAATGTGATCTTTACTTCATTTTCACATGTGCTTGGCAACTTAGGGCATGTGGCAACATGGCGACTAGCAATGAAGGTTTGTGTGATTTCAAAGGCCTTAATTTAAGCTTGGCGGTGAAGGATCCGCCCCTCAACCCCGTTGGGGGCACTACCCCCAAACCTCCACAAAGAGCACTGCCCCTTGACCCCGTTGGAGGTGTTGCCCCCAAATCCCCACAAGGGTTGCTGCCCCTTGACCCCACTGGGGGCGTTGCCCCCAAACCCCCATGAGGATCACTACCCCTCAACCCCATTGGTATCCCCATTCCCAAATCCCCATTAGCTATTAGGATCTCTTATCATAAAAGAAAATTGATTACAATGAGGGGGTGATGAGGACTTGAAATATAACTCTTGAGGGTGCTAACTTAGATGTTATTATTGCACAACATGCAAAAATCTCTTTAAATGAAGCAATTTCTACTTATGAAATGGATAGTGGAAGTGGCATTGTAACTCATTTAGAGATTGAACTTAGTTTTTGGTTTTAAACTCTAATTTTGATTTAGATATGATGGAAATCAACAATATGCTCTACAAAATTAGTAATGTGTGTTTTTGAAGAATATTTTTAAAAATTTAATATTTATGTATTTTAAAATGTTCGATAAAATTGTCGAGTTATTGCCAAGTCCCGAGTTTTTAAAAATTTTGGCCCTGTCGAGTTATTACCAAGTCTGAGTTTTTCAACTATGGTGGTTTCATTCAAAGATTACCATTGTGCTAAAGGTTTGAAGATTGTTTCCAATTTCAGTTTGGTTTGAGGACATTTTCTAATTGTGTGAAGTTGCAGATCAAATTTCATTTTTGGTGTGGATATTCAGTGTTTTATTTAAATATTCCAAAATATTTTATGTTATTTGCTGTTGGGCAGAAAATCTTACTACCGCCAAGAGTGATAGTGTTGATTATGAGCTGCTGAAACCAATCTCTCAATTGAATTGCAGCCCTTTTGAACATATTGAGGAGAGGTGTACCTTTCACTACCCAGCCATACCTTATTTGATTTTATTATATGTTGGAGCTGCCATACATATTAAGGAGACTAGATTACTTGCTTGAGGTGCCATACAAGACAAAGGATAGTGTGACATGGCTAGTCACAAGATTTCAATTGGCCGCCGTACATTTTAGAAGGAAGAAATTCTTAAGGGTTTAAATCTTATGAATATATAGATGCCGTACCATCTCTCCTTAAGCTGTCATACTATTGAAAAACACACCATATTGGGTCCTCATTTTATCACTGGTTTTCTATTCTCTTGAGTGACCATATGGCCAAACTCATGACTAGGGTTATGTCAAAAATCTTGAAGTAGCATTCTAACATTCAAATCATTTCCTTGGCTAATATTGAAATTATATTGATTATTGTAGTTGGTGGGTAAATGGTATACCTCCACTATATGCACATTTCCAGCACTATTGATCTCATATTTGGTGATGTAACTTCATGTCATTCTCCACCAAATCTGTTATAAATTTTGTGTTTGTTCTAGAAAGCTTGCCACCAAAACCAATTTCCTATCATTTTCAAATTTTGCAATTGCAATGCAGAGTATTGTATTTGTGGCTTGTCGTCAACAAGCTTAATAATTTAATATAATAATATTATTCATAACCTTCATCGTATGTGTTGTACCCCAAATTAAAAATTTCGCTACACTTAGGCATTTTGAAGAAATGAGTCAAAATACTGTTAAATCTGTTAGAAAAGGTCAAAATTGGGGTTTGCATGTCTTGCATGAGGGCCAAAAACTTAGAAATTTCAAAATCAGGCAATCTGGGTCGGTTCAAAACGATCAAACCAACAATACCCAGATTTCAGTTTTTCATCCCTAAATTTTAGGAAAATTTTTATTTTTAGCAGTTTTCTAAAAATAGAAACTTTTTCTGGGTTTTTTTGGGTTTCTTACGAAACGGATACTTGTAAATTTTTTCTAAAAATAGAAAGTTTGGCCGTTAGGGTTGAGACTGATTTTGATTGGCTTAAAATACTTCCTCATCAGGCTGGTGCAGTCAGAATCACAAAAAGATCAGTTTTACTCTACTGGGTCTATTCTGCTTTTTTAGAAGCTACTTTTGGAGAACCAAAGTCATCAATGGAGGCCAGACAGCTGCCAGGTGTTAGAATCAAACGTTCGAGCATCAAATAGAGGTTGTCAACGAACAACGTGCACGAGGAACGAGGAACAGGCAAAGGAAGTTTGAAAAATGAAAAAATGAAAAATTTCTTCAAGTTTGGAAACTTTAGGTGCCCCAGTCAAGAAGAGGCGCCCATACTTCAATGCCTTAGTAAAATTTTCATTCCAACAGTCATAGCCAAGGAAGGCACGTTTAACAAGGTGAAAAAAAAGTTGAAAAGTTGATAAATTTTTCTAACACTGCCAGCCATGGGCGCCCCAGAAGGAAAAAGGTGCCCACCTTTTCAAGAGGTCAAAAACCAAAATTAGGGTTTCTGCCTCCAAGCCAATGTTGCTCAGAATCATCTCGGTTCTGCAACGAATCAGCCGACACGTTTGTCAAATCGTCCAGTCATCGGCAAATCCAAGACAAACAGAGGTCACAGAGAGATATTTTAAAGGTTGAAGACGAAGAACATAAAATAAAATCAAGTCTAGAGAAGATGGGCGCCCCTGAAGGAAAAGGGCGCCCAAGCTTTTGAGGTATCAGATGATCAAATTTGCAGAAGGTCTCTCCAACATAACTTCATTGACTGACCCTTTCCAGCGAAAATCCTACCATCCGTCCGAGTTAGCAGTTGTTAGATGTCGCAAGGCGAACAGAGGAGAAAAGTTGTAAGAAATGGCAAAAGTTGAAAGCAACAGTGAAAATCCAGAATAAAAACTAACTCTGGAAGCCATGGGCGCCATACCTCAAGAAGGGCGCCTAGGGTTTAGAGCCACCAGAAGTCAATTTCCGAAGACGAGGTATTCAGAAAACCCCTTCCAGAATCATCTCAGCTATCCAGTGAATCCGTCAACCAGTCAGTCCGATCAACACAGCACCCGAAATCACGAATTCATCTAAAGGTTAGAAGACGAGCATAAAATTGAATATCATGAAAATGGCTAACACTAGAGAAAATGGGCACTCTTATCAAGGATAGGCCCCTGACATTTCGAAGGGACAAATGAAGTTTTTAGCAGATGACGTCTCCAGAACAATATTGTTAGATTCGACCAGGCTCCGCAATGGTATGTTCAATTCGTTCGTCGGATCAATCAGGAAACCGGGAGACAGAGTTGAAACAGGGTAAAAAATGAACAGAAGATGAAAAAGTGGCCAAGTCTGGGGAGACTGGGCGCCATACCTCAAGAAGGGCGCCCAACTTCTCATGCCTTAGTTTATTTTTTAGAAGTTTCAAAATTTTCAAAAAGAGGAAAAATGCCTTTGCTCAAGGCATGAACTAAATTTAGGGTTTTCATCAAAAATTAGGGTTTGAGAAGATGTTTTCAAAGCAAAAACTTATTTAAGGACATCTCTATGCATTATTTTTCATATTTTCTTGCAGGTACCTTCAAGGAGAAACAAAACAGCAACTTCAAACTTATATTTTTCAGGATTCAAGAACCCTAACTTGTTGGTTTCTCATAAAATTTCAGATCAGCAATCAAAGAAAGCCTCCTTTTTCATATTTCTTCATCAAGAACCTCATATTTGTGAAGGCTAATACTATTAATTTTCAGCAAGCTGATCCATTTTTGTTCTATCTTCTAGACAAATTGTTGAAGAATTTTCTCTAAGTTGCAGCAATTGCTTTTATTTTGCATATCAAGGAAAACTTCAAATTCATCCACTTCTAATCTTCTGGGTCTATGCTAAACCTTCATCTGGACGAAACCCATATCACAACTTTTTCAAAGAAACCTAAAGCTATTGCTTTTTTAGTCAGAAGCCAGGGTTTGTAAAATCTAATCAACTGGGTTCATCCAGAATATGCTAAAGAACAATACCCAGATGCCAGCTTTTTATGTTTTTTTGGGAGAAAATTAGGGTTTGCTGCTTTTTTAGTCTTCACTTCATATTTTCAAAAACGGACAATCTGGGTTGGCTTGTAACGAAATTCTAATCAAAACCCATATCTCAGAAAAAATTCCAAAATTTCGTCCGTTGGAGGAAGAAAAATCAGCAAGCTAAATTTAGAAAGTTTGCTAAAAATTGTCAAAACCTAGGCGTGTTTATTGTCAATCTTTAAGTTTTGCATAATGGAAAATACACTCCTGCAGATTTCAAAACCAAATCAGTGTTGTACCATGATTTCATTGAAACGGTCGAGACAGACTTGCATAATATCAAGCCAGTGTTCAATATACGTCCTTTAGAAGATGCAGGCAACACCACCATCAGGCATATTGGCCATTCAAGTCTCCTTGCAGCAACATCCATACCTTTCTCAGTACAGAGCTTAGAGTTCATAATTGCTTGCATCAAGCATTATAATCCAGTTACAAGGGAGATACAGTCAGTTGATGGAAGAATCATATGCAGCCTAAAGCCAGACATGATTGAGAAATGTTTCTCCATTCCACCATAGCCTGGAAGTGTTACCATCAACGTAAAAGAATGTGAAAGGATATGGGAAGAGCATCAAGATAAGTACAACAAGAAGATTGCACACAAGTGGCTGAAAGAGAAACACACCACATTGCCAAAGGACGTTGGAAGAGGACAGTTTAAGGACGAATTTGCTATAGTAATCATTCTACTCAACCGGGTTACTGATCAAGCAGATGCAACAAAGTTTCAGCCTTGGATGTTCTACGTTATACCTCACATAATGAAGAAGACCGAGTTCTATGACTGGCCTACATTGATCAGTGATTGCCTACACCATCAGATAACTGAGTATTTCAATAGACATGCATTCCACATGGTCTCCTACCTAGTCTACTTGGTTGCCTATCAAGGTAAATTCAGAGGGTTGAACACGGAGGGTTCTCTAAACATTCAACAAGTCTACAATTATTACACTCAGTTGGAGTTCACTGTTGCATCACATCATTACAAACGGGCGAATGAAGCATTCTTAATCTACACACTGCGAAACCTAGACAATGAGCTACATGTTCGCATCTCATCTGTTGCCAGGGCTGCAATATCAGAATGGGCTGATTGGTTTATTCAGTTTGCCACCTTCATTTACCTAAGGGTGTATGGTTATTCAGGAGCCCCTCTTATGTTACCGAGGTATGCATCAGATGAGGTAGTGTGTATGGAATTCTTCAGACAGGTATCAAATGTTCACACTCGTCTGCATAACAAGAAGAAACCAGCCTTCAACTTTCCTTTTGCTTTAGGTATTTACACTTGTAGGTCATCCGCAAAAGCTAAACTAATGGGTAACGAGTTAGACAAATTTGGTCTCAAGCCTTTCAGTGAGAGATCATATGATCCCCATGGCTTCTATGCATCTCGACTTGGTCAAAACTATGCTCATGTGCCCGCACTTAAAGACTTTTGGGTTAACGGCAGAGACGAGTATGAGGTGCAAAGGAGAAGTAACAGTAGGTTAACCCTTCATCAGATGAAAGATTGTTTATCAGAAGACATTGAAGGGTTGTCAGATGATGATGGAGATGTAATTCCCCCAACCTATACAAGAAATTAGGTTGAACAGCAACCTCTTCCACAGGTCAATTGGGCTCACAAAGAATGTAGTACAGTGGAAGAAAGAACATGACAAGTGGTAGAATACAGTAAGACTTTCTTAATCCTCAAAAGAAGAGAGTCCGTTCCAATAGCAGAGCCACCAAAGAAACATTCATCTCTTCCCTCTTCTTCAAGAGCGCAAACAAAGATGAAAGAAAAAGTTCAGTCTCAAGAGGTCACAAAGGACAATAGATCAGCAAAGAGTGCCAAAAGGAGGTTGGACTACACAAAAAAATTTATACAGGAGCAGCCTACAGCTGAAACAGAAGTTCCTCCACCAGAGCCCATACTTCAAGAAGAAGTACAACATGATGAGCCTTTGATACAAAATCCTTTACCATCTCCTAGGTCTTCGCCAATTCACATTGTTTTGGAAGACTAGGAGATAGAGGCCAATGTTACAATTATTCCTCCCTTGGATGTTAGTAGAGATACCACATCTTGGCTTAAGAGCTCCTTGGGAAGGACGAGAAGAAGGCCTTCGTATCAGGTGATTGATGATGACCTCAGTATATATCAGGAAGCACCCAAAAAGAAGGCCAAGAAACAAATGCATTTTGAGAGGAATCTTGAGGGTGAAATGGTCATGGAGACAGCTACGCCTCTTGAAGATAAAATCAAGGATGAGGTGGATGTTGATGATTTCATAATGGTCAAAGCAAACCTTGGTAAAAGTACCCAACATACTGATATGAGTTTGTTTAAGATGGTAACAGAGAATATTCAAGAAAGAGTGCAGAAGGATGGAGAAGACAAGGCAGCCCTCAAAGCTGAAAATCGTCAACTTTGGTTATACATATCAAATCTTATCCAAGGCACCTCACAAACAACTCAGTTGTTGCCTCAAGTCTTAGAAACACCATCTGATCAGCAGCAGTTAAGGCAATTAGTTATTTGTGGAAAACAAACTCAAGAGTGGATTGAAGAGATCGTCAACAAAGGAAAAGAAGTTCTAATACAAGTCTTCCAGTTAAGATACAAAGCTCATGACTTATGTCAAGGTATCCAGGATTTTGAGCAGCTGATAGCCGAGTTCAAGCCAATGCACGAAATCATAATTGCAGATTTAGAATATCATCTTTTCAAGGTAAATACATATGTTAGAATATCTAAGGATTTTGCAATGTATAAACAAAGAGTCATTGATACTCTTAGATTCATCAGAGAATTTGTTGCAGCAATTCCTTGTCAGTATTGCCTTGAGGATGGTTCATACATTGGGTTTGACGTAGTCCAAACAGAGTTTCAGAGTATCTTGCATGGCAACGATGGCAGTGTTGGAAGAATGAAGATGGTTTCCATGATGTCAACACAGTTCGAGAAAGTGGCCAATGAGAGTAAAGATTTCTTGAGATCTATTGCAGATGGCAAAGAAATCTTGGAAAAGTGCCATTTTGCTATTAATAGCATCAACACTTTCTTTCTATTCTTGTCTCAAGTCTTATCCATTCTTTGAGGATAAAAAGAAAACAATTGTAACAAGTTGTCATGAGTTGGCACTTTCCGTTTTTAGATGCTTTCTAGGGTTTAGATGTTCTATCTTTTCTAGATTTAGAAATAAAGCTTGCATGTTGGCAAATAGTAGTTGTAAAAGCAAGGAGATTTTAGGGTTCCCTACTCCTCTGCTTAGTTATAAATAAGAGCAGTGTTTGCTCATTTTGGTTTAACTGTGCTTGTGATAACAGAATCGTTGAGCTTATGCCTTCATGTTTGTTATCGTCTAGTGTTAGTTCACTTTGTGTAGAGAGCAAGTTTGCATGCCTCCTTAGCTGCAAATCCTTGTTTAGTGCATGTGTTATGTGTCAATTATAATCAAGTTGATTGCATGTTGCAAGTATTTTGCTACAACTTGCTGTCCCGAAATTGTAATCTTTGTTCTAGAAGTTTGAGTGAATAAAATTTTGAAGCTTGCTTTGCTGCCCTCGATATAAATATCTCAGATTTCCGTTTATTGTTTTGTGTTAGAAGTATGAGTAAATAAAACCTTGAGACTTGCTTTGTTGCTCCTGAAATAAAAGTCTCATATTTCCGTAATACTTTTATGATCTCTTTTTTAGCTTGCCTTAAATGTATGTTGAAGAAAAGTTTGTTTAAGTATCTTTGTCAGAAATCAAACTCGTCCATTTCTAAACTCTCTTGCTCTACATTTTACTTGAGAGGGTAGAAACGTTTTAAGCGTAGGTTAAGTTGTAGCTATCTAGTTTCATTAAAGGGAAAACTTCAGCCGCAACATCTAGTGTTCTATAACCTTGTGTTCTCGCAACTAAACCAAAAAGATAGTCATAATTAAGTTTAGATTTACTTTCTTTATGCAACTCAGCAAAAGAGGGAGCTTCCCCTCCTAATTCGAAGAGCGGTTTACTGCACATAGCTGTCTATTTCCAGAACACATTCCAGAGGTGCGATTTGAAACGCCAACAGTATGATCTCACCCTACCCATTGGGATCTCAAAGGTCAAAAGGTGTTGAGGTTTGTGCATTTTCATTGTGAAATTGTCAAAAATCAAAATAATACAATTGGGGACATTACATGAATGAAGAGCAAGAGGATGTAATTCTTCTTTTACTGGATGATTTTGCACCAAAAAAGATGGATGAGTTGGAGAAGGATGTCATCATTGATAAGGTGAGGCAAACCACACAAGAAAAGAATGGGAGACATGGTTCATAAGTGAGAAATGACAATTCCCAAATATAGCTAAGTGGATGTCTTGTGAAGATGTGGGAAAGAAGTTCCCACATTTGATTATGTCCTAAGACTTTTGGCAACAAAAATCCCCTTGGTTAGGGATGCATGATATGGAATTGGTTTAGGTTGGATCAAGAAGGTTCCATAGTCGTTCACTTGCTCGAAGTTCCCTTTTATGCCACTTTCAAAAGTGCTATGAGTGTATAACCAGCTGTTGTATGCATGCTATAGGCTGCTACAAGTGCAAAAACTGTTAAAAGCATACTACAAGTTGCTATAGGTGTGAAACAGGCTGGTATAAGACATTAGGGCAACATTCTTCTATCAGAATTGTTATTGGGATGATTCTTATTGCTTTCAAACTTTGGCAATGTGGTGAATACCATAATGAATATGTTGTGGGAGTATGAGTGTAGAGATGTAAATATATGTGTCTTGACACTTGACAGTGATCAAAGACAAATACCCATTTCATCGCTTATTGTGGGGCTGTTCTAGTGTTGACAACATATTGAAGGTTACTTCAAGCAAAGGAGTGTCATGAGGTCAGTTTTCTCCCTTCTAGGTAACTATTTCATAAAGGGTCATGTCTATTGTTTTTCACATTTTGGTCAGTGCTAAGGCAACAAACCATTTTTATTGGCAAGCATTGTTCTTCTTGTTTTGTCTACAAGCAGCCATTGGAGCTAGTTCAAAGGTCATTTGGAGTTCCTAAATGTAATGCCCCTACCTGAACCCAAGGGACTTTCCTCTATCATGCTAGTGGGCATGTACTTGATCCAGATGGTGAGGCCAATCGCCATGTGTCCACAAAGGGGCTAGCCTACACTGGTATTCAAGTGGGATGAAATCCCCTCTTAACACTAGTGGGTGACACACAACATCAATCTGGGCTTTTGGCATAGAGGTTGCTTCACTTGGTATCAAGGCCAAGGTCTCAAGGTCAAGCCCTATGGAGCGTGGTGGGCTTGTAATGCCATCAACTAAACCTCGACGATGCTAGTGGGCATGTAACCAATTCAGATGGTGGAGCCAATTGACACGTGACCACAAGGGGGCTAGCCTGCATTGGCATTCTAGTGGGAATAAAACCCCACTCTTAACGCCAGTGGACACCATTCACCATTAGCTTGGGCTTTTGGCGTAGTGGTTGCTTAGCTAATGAATGTTATGATTTTTGCTGACAACTGAAATTGGAGCTCTTTGTTACTTTCCATGTCTTTTTTACAATGCCCCTCTTTTTTATTGCCTCGCCGACCTTTGAAACTTCCATGTCCCCTTGATAACTCAGCGATTTCCTTTGACATGATGCAATTCCTTTTTCGAAGATCCTTAGTCACCTTGGAAAGTGCAACTGGATAAGGAGGCTCCCACAACCTCCCTTTTGCCTCAATGACTACTTTATGCCTCCCACGTCTTGCACCGAATCAACATTTGACTTCAAAACATGGTTCAATTCCCCTTTTATTGGTACAATGTCAAGCAAATCATAAATACTAATTTTAAAAACCTTCTGAATCTCCTACACAGCCTTCAATCATGAATTTCAACTCATTTGGGAGTGGCAGCCAGCATTATTATTTCCCACACCCCTCTTTATGAATATGGTACAGTAGTTTAGGGATAAATGGTACCACTAGTATCAGCTTATTTAGCCAACAAATAAAATAAGAATAAATTCTAGTCACAGATTTGGAATAATTTATTGCATAAAAATGTTGTAACTAGCAGCTAGAATTTGAAATAACCTATAATTCAATGTGAGCACAAATTTGACCCCTGTATGAAGCCAACAATGAGAACTAGAAGGTTTTCGTCTTTGGATTCCTAAATAAACTGTGAGAGTTTTCATCCTTAGGTTAAACATTACACCAAAGCTCAATGCTCTCCGAAATGAAGGTTTCTAGAAATTGATCATAAATAGACTGAATCCATGTTCCCAGTTTTTAAACTTTTTCATCCAACCTTAAGAGCGATTCAAATTACTTTTAATCATAGTTGCACAAAGACACGTCTTTGACCCCTAGGACGGTCTCAAATACCCCTACCTATTTCTCCATACAGAAAACTCGTCCGAGACGTCTCAATTTTTCATTTACAAAAACATAAAAAACCCTACATTTCGGCAAGTTTCCATATGAAAAGAAAAAAAGAATGCATCGACATTTCTAAATTTCAATGTGTAATATCAAATATGTGGTATGTGTTGATATGCAACAGTGGGCCTCTACTTCCAGGCACGTATTTCTAAAGAAGATGAATAAATTAAATGTAGCCTCTTGGCTATTTTATTATATATTTGATTTGCTCAATGAAGAGGTGCTTCATAATCATGATCAAAATAAAATATTAATGACTTAATAAATTATTATTATTTATTTAATAATGCCGACTTTATCTTGAAAATCGTGCCCCTCCCTAAAGTCGTGTTTTCTCAAGGGCCGACCTCTCTCTATGAAGGGGTGAGATATCTCTTGGCTGCCTATATATATGAAGTCCTCCATTTATGTTTACCAATTCAAGTCAAGCATATTCGCATAAGGAGAAGAAGTGCGATCTGAGCAGCAGATCATTATTTGTAAACAGCAGATCGATTTCAAAGAGTAACATATTCTTTTGTATATGCATCTAGGAGAGGTGTGAATACTCATTGTATCAAAGTAGGCATTATGTTGTGCCTGAGTTGTAAGCAGATTTCTGCCCTTATTCAATTAATATATAAGAGATATATTGGCTGGGTTTTTCTCCCTCAGGTCGGAGGGTTTTCCCAGGGTATTTGTTGTGTTTCTGAGTCTGATTTTTGAATTAAAATCTGTGCATTACATCTGATCATAAAAACTTACAGTATGAACTCTTTGACTCTAACACTTGTGTGTTCAAACTTTCAATTTAATGTTAAACTTTACCAATGTTCTTGTTTTGAAAGTTCAATGTCAGATATTTTTAGTTTTAATGTAGCAAATTTATAAATTACTAAATTATATTAAAAAAAAAATGGCGTCTCCAAGTACCCCCGTCTCCTATTTTCAAAAATAGACGTACCGGTACCGATACCTGTCTCCTATACCAGTACCAGTACCAGTCTCCTGGCAACTATGCTTTTAATTGAATATTCATCTTTTTCCAACTTATCATTATTCTAGGTAATTAATATTTCTTTTAATTAATTATTCACTCTTTTTCCAACTTATAATTTGTATTTTCTTTTTTGGCCATGTATCCATTATTTACTTTTGGCCCCATTTAATAATAATAAATTGTCATTTTTTCAAAATTATAACTTAGACTACCTTTTTGGACAACTTAATAAATTATTAATATATTAGTCCCCTATTCAATCCCCCCTTTAGCCTATGAGGAATAAGAATAGGCTCTCTGACTTGATTTAATTTGAAAAAGGGGACATTTATACTAAACTAGCATTTGAACAATTGTGCATTTACACAAGGTTGACCAATACCATTGCAAACAGTTGAGTTTCCATTGTCAATGAAGAGCACACACTTATACTGAGAGAGGGTGGGTGGGGGATCAATATAAGATAACTTTTACTTATTTAAAATTCAAAAACCACAATAAAAGCAATCACACAAGATCTAACAATTAAGAGGCACAGGACTTACGTGGAAACCCTTTCAAGAGAAAACCACGAAGAAAAGACCACTTGGATCTACTATCCAAATCTAGCCTCAAAATAAAATACTCTTACAAAAATTTGTAGGCACCAACCTACTAGAGACACCAATCCCCACCGCTAAGCACCAACTTACCAAGAGACACCAATCTCTTCTATTAGGAGGCACCAACCTCCAAATAAATAAAGTTTTTGTCTCTTTAAATATATCTTCTTCAATGGATGACAATCACTTGAATTTCCTTCACAAAAGTTTGCCTTAATAAAATATTTATTTTGCTCTCCTCATAAATTATGCTTTTGTTTGAATGATAAAAGTGGCTAATAGATTCCGATTCGTTTGATTTACACTAAGCAATCATATGGAGGAGAAGAGGAGATGCAAGGAAGGGGAGCAGATACGAGATCACCATCTAAGTAAACCACCACATGCTAGATGTCCAATGTGCCTGCCACTTGTGGCCAAGAGGGTGAGTGTCTGCTCTTGGGCTTAGATAGGGGGATTTCTAGGCACCCTATTGCAATTTCCTTTCCAACCTCTACGATGGTTGATTGTGGAGAAATCACAAATCATAAGAAGGATGGATAAGGCAGCATGGATAAGAAATGCAGATATAAGTTTACCCACTAAGTAGACCACCCCATGTTGGATGTCCAACATGCCTGCCACTTGGGGCCAAGAGGGTGAGTGTCCGCTCTTGGGCTTAGTGGGGATAGCTTCGGGCGGACTTATCATGTTTCCCATTCAATTCCTTTTATGATTAAACTCCCATTATGCATTTGAAATGGTTGGGTATTTACATGGTTCAAATAGATAAGACATTTATGTTTGATCATATGAGTTGTATTCCAATAATGGCTAACATGAATGCAGGACCTAAACCAAGATTTATCTTCTTAAAGCATTTAATTTGGTAAGTTATAACCCTAACTACATGAGACTTGTGATTCTAGGGCAAGATTTAGTGTAATTCCCAAAAGGGGACATTACACAAATCCCACAAAGATCAAAACTGCTCTAATATCAAAATTGATCTGTTAATTCAGAAATTGATGAAATTTAAAAATTGCTAATTTATGCTAACATATTGTGCTACTTGTAATTCAAATGACAATGTTAGAGAGAAGGAATTGTTGACCAAAGTAGAAAGAAAGCATGCTGCTAGTAAAGAATTCCACACAAAAGAACTAGATTTTATCCTAGGAACACTCTGGAAAGAGAAAAAGTTAAAAACTAGACTATGGTAGTGGCAAATACCATAATAACTATATTCAAAGTATTAAATTGTCAAGTAAAATAGCTTGCTTGGATGCAAGCTATACCTTGTTCCTCTACTGGCGGATTCTATTATCTCAACCCTTCTATCACACTATGAACAGCTGAATTCTCTTTTACTTCAATCATACAACTTAATTTTTCCCCCAATTGATTCAAATGCTAAGTTTCTACCTCCTACTATAGATTTATGCAAACAGGAAGGTTCTCCCGGGCCTCGAAGGTTTTACCTCATGCACCAGAAGGTGAAATAGTGCATGTTGACTTCAAATTCCAAATTTCTTGCCTATACAGTCAATGGTCCCTACCACAATTACAGTTCTATCCTGACCACCACCATAGTTGCAATCCTAACCTAGATGTTTTTCCTAGCATGTTTCTTGATCTACCTTGTTTTCTGACTATTTGATAAAGTCATTTTATTGTGCACAAAAAATACATTTTATTACAATTGTCATGATCCATACAGATCATGAATTAGCATGTTATCAAAGAGCTGAAGAAGTTTTTGAGATGATCTGATCTCTCGCCCTAATCTCTTGCTTTCATCTTCATCAACTCTATGCTTCATTTACAGTTTCACCCTCGTAGGGCTATTTGCACAAATGCTTAGATTTCATGTTTGGTGTTTTGACTGTTTTAGAATTAACCCCCATGTTATGTTTACTTTTCTTTAGAGCTTTGAGTTTATTATCTTTTGTTAACCTAGAATAGGTTTTTATACTAGCATCTCTTTGATGTAACTGAGTGCTTTTCGAGTCCATTCACACACTCTCGGTAATCTGTAGACATCAATAATTTATTTCTCTAGGCTATTCAAGAAAAAGCAATAGTCACAGAGTAGTAAACGTGCTGACAAATATTTGGATGGGCCGCGTTTCCTTTCAACATTCTATTTGCATTCTTCTAAGAAACTATGATTCGAAATTCACAAAATTAAAGAGGTAATTTTTGAAAATATCTACTTGACATGCATAATGCAGAACGGTAACACTCAAAAGAAAACAGAAGTTGACCTCAGCATCCAAATCAGTGTAAATATTGCATATACGATGAATGTCTTCCAGGTGCTTATCATTCATATCCTTCACTATCTTTGCAACACGATCACGAAGTGGATCAGCACTCGCTCTAGAATAGTCCAAAGCATTCACCCAAAGACCCTCCTGGAGACAAAATCAATGATACAACATCAGAATTGAAAATTCAGTATATTCTTCAACCTATTCTTTACTGCCAATATCATAATGACATGGCATTGCTAATGCATACATTAATTACTGATACAACATTAAAAAGGAGGGGAAATGAAAGAGAAGAGAGAGATGAACAGAAATATGAACAGAAATATCTCTTCAATTTATGTGACAGTGATATACTTGGGACATGGTTGTTACAACTACAAGCATGACATGGAAGCCATGTGTTTAGAACTTTAGATATAGAAACCTCACTTAAGACAGTAACACCTCGGCCAAGCCCAATAAAAGTTTTGATGGAAAATGCGTTATAAATTCCTCACTACAAGATCCTTCTCCACCCAAATTCAAGTTATGATTCTAAACTATTCCTCAACTGGCGTGCGCTATGCTCTAATAAAAGTGCCCGGAAAATGCCAATATATTTTGCAATTAGCTCCTCTACAATCAGGAATGTACTTACCTTAGAGCAACCCATTAACATCTATTCTTACTATTCAAATGATAGTGTTTTTTTCTTGCACAGCTTTACAGATGGCCATATGTATTTCTTCCCTCACATACATTGTTTCCAAACCATGCTTGAGTACAGTTATCTTAAGTTTAATGCATCTTTCCATATCTTGTATAACCTACCGATGTAAAATATACTTTAAGATTATGAGATTTTTTGATACATTTTTCTTGAAGAATCTGTTCCTCTCGTTCACAAGAGAGTTGATCAAAATGAGTCCTTAAGGACCTCATACTTGTTTCTTGAATATTGTGCTTCACTCTTTCACAAAATCTAAACATAAATCTGCTGCTCCTCTCTTTGCCAATGGAATAATTGTTTGTGGAAGAATTTGATTACCATGAAAGTGAGTATATTGTACCTGGAAAAAAGATGATACCCTTTAAGTTGGTTAATTAGGGTTAAATACATAAGGAATGTATGCATATAGTTGGGAGTATTGAAATGTAAAACAATGCCATCTGTTCATCACTTATTAGCTGTGGTTATTTACTTGATGTGTGATTGTCTGTAGTTGCTATGCATCTTGTAAATTCATATGTTATGAAAGAAGAAAATAGAGACTGGGTTTTGAATTACATAGTTTATAACAGGGTATATGATACGCCTTAAGTTGATTGATTAGGGTTATATACATGAGGAATGCATGCATATAGTTGGAGACTTGGAGTATTGAAATGTAAAACAATGCCACCAAATGAACAAAATACCAATCAAGCTCTATTTAAGTAGCAATAGAGGAAGAAAAAAAAGGTAAAACTTACCACTAATTTGTAAATTTTTTATCATCAAGGGTAGTATAGAAAACGGGAATTTACAGTCAGTTAAAACAACACAATGATGGATATGTTCAAGTAAAAGTTGAAGATTCTATGCCAAATCAAGAGTTTAATTCTCTAACATGAAAAAACTTTGGGAGTGGTGCCTGATTTGGACTTTTAAATGCAAATCTGAATGAAAAGCCGGCTCAATTTGAACTGAAGGAAATGACACAGAACAACAAAAAATAGATACAACCAAGATTTGTGCAAAAAAGCATTATCCAGGTGAAATGCAAGCAAATAAGCAAGACTTATGTCAGATAATACAAACATCAGAGGATCAAAATGAATAAAGTATTGCAGTAATATTACCTCATATTAACAAAGTAAGTTACTTTTCTAATGCAGTGGGACCAAGAACCTACATATAACAGGAAGGGCTCGTGGCTGTCAGGAAATAGACTCTGTTATATTTTGGAGTGAGAAAGAAGCTACTGGCTAGTAGCACCAGACCAAAACTTTTTCTAAAAATCTTCAAGAAGCAAATAATTCTTTTCGACATAGCAGCCGGATGCATTTATGTAGCAAACTCAATTAAGAATACAAATAATGTTCCTAGAAGATCTATGACTTTCACTAAGGAATACAGTAGGCAATAGAAGCACAGGAACAATAGAGGCAACTACAATTGTTTTTTCCTTCAAAGCCCAAAATATTGGACAAGAATTTGCCGTAGTATGTATAGTGCAACTAGTTCTAAAATAAATCTTTATCACGAAAAGAGGTGAAAAAGTTAGCCTGCCTCTACAACTAAGATCTTGGGACAATCAGCAGAAATAACTCCCATCTCTAAAAATTGGTGTATCTTCATAGTCTTATTTCGTCACAGAAATGCCCTCCTTTGTTGCCATTGACAGAACAATAAAATAAATATTCTTGTGGGATTAGTTGCCTTCAAACAGCATATTCTCTCCTTGCTTGTCTTAGTCCAACTAATGGCAAGTTGGCATAGCAATCATGAAAGAGGTGACAGACAATGTGATTAAGAAGAAAATGACCACCTGACCTGGAGATAACTCAGTGGAAGTCGAGCAATCTTCCATCCATCTACATTATATTAATTCATCAACCTAGAATATGCATGCTCCTTGTTGCAGATAAGTAGAAATTCAAGCAAAATACTTTCATTTTATATACTTTTGTACTTTGCATTGCTCCTTACGAATATACATCTAATCGCTACTTTTCATAATTAAGCTCTAACACACAATACAACATTTGACAAAAAGATTAGAAAAAGCTAAACTTCTTGTGACACATTGTGATAAAATGCAAAGCAACAATGAACATTTGTCATACCTCACCCAAGTCGTGTGATTGGAGGACCCTTTCCACAGCTAAAACATATAGATGATCCTCATGTACTTCCTTGCCAAATCTCCTTGCCCATATCAATTGAAGTCTCTATTCAAAAGCAACCACAGAATAAGCAAACATTGAAAGAACCCCCTACTCAACTAATGCAATTACCAAAAACTTAAAAAATGAAAAATGAAATAGAATAATATTTTTTGTATAATAAGGTACCTAAAACAACTTTAACAAATGAAATATTTATGAGTCCATGAAGCTTCATACTCAATTCTTTACTAGATACAAATCACTTTAGTTTCATGCTGAGTTCTCTACATAATAATACCACTCTCACACTGGTGTATTATGCGAATACTCATCATGAGTCTTCTTGGAGCCCATAAAATATATACTTCAAGAAAGAAGCAATGAGGTTGGTATGACATCTTTTGGCGGACCCTTTCCTGGGATGTTTCCTTTTGTGTTGAGTCAACTTCCAAATAATGAACATAACCCAACAATAACTATACTAGTGAATCATTGCAAATAAGAAGCCTTTTGTAGCTCTACCCAAGCAATGGAATTTACCTTGACCATCCTTATAATCTTAACATCTAAAACTGAATGGTTCCCTGTCTCTAGTTGCACATTAAAAAGGCTGCAGATATTCAGAGTCTAGTCAGAAGATAATCAAACTCAATTCAAAGCCAATAAGACTCAGCATGTGGCTAGATTAAGGGAATTCTAAATCTAAGATGTCAGCATCTAGTGTATCTCAGGTGGTGAATATCTTCTTTTCGAATGAATGGAAGCTAAGTATATGGATTTTTGATGACACATTCACATGGCTCAATCCAAGTAGTTTTCAACTGTGCTATATAGATACTCTTAATATTTCTCTTTTCAAATCTAGAGGAAGTCATGCAACATACTACCAGTCCAAGGTGACAGTGCCGAAGTGAGGAGCTTAACCTTGATATGTCTTGAAGCAGTTCCCCAAAATACCAATTGTTGTTGCATTTAATTTATCAATATGCACTCAGAATATAGATGTGAAGAAATGTTCAATGTCGTCATCATTTCTTCTACCATATCCAAAGTATTCTTTGAGAGTTTGAATCAATGGAACAAGTTACAAAATATATAGCCTTGTTTGCATGCTTGGAAGGTTCAACACAGCTCAGGGAACTAAAAGGGCATTCAATATGTAATTAGAAGGATTTGGCAACCATTATTCCTGACAGAGAAAATATCTTTGCCAAACATCATTCAACTATTGTGAAGTTGCACATCATATGCTAAAAGATACCAATAAGGAAGATCTGCCAAGAGCATGCATTAAGGTACTTGTGCTATTCTGGAAAGATTTCTCATTAAGTACTCTGAAAATTGTGTTTTCCCTATCATCTAAGGCCATTACACTCACTGTCAAGATAAATTTACTCTGATTCTGATGCCCTAGCTGTAGAAAAGAAAAAGGAAAGAATTTCTATGGAATTCAACAAGTGACCAGAACTAATAAATGAAATAGGTGACATAATTTGCAATTGACAACAAGGATTGGGAAACAAAGAATCTCCAACCTAGGTCTATGACCATACTAAAAAGAACTGAGAAGGGTGAAAACATATGATGTATATTGTACACAACATCAATGCGTTTAGGGAGAAAACCTCATAATTGGAAAAAAAAGAACCATGCTTTCAACCAAAGGAAATAAAATGTCTGTTTTCTTGCAAATGGTTCAACATTGACCCACTCTGTAACCTTAATAGCGTCCATTATAAAGTTTTATTGCCCACAACTAAAAATTATGTTTAATGAAATTTTATGTATTGGAATTTGGGACCTGTTGTGACCTTTTCACACATCACCCCATGCCAGATGGGGACCCCCTATTTTTGCTCCATTTTGGTCTTTTGGCTTTGGTTTTGCATCTCTCTCTCTCTTATTTCTCTGTTCTTTTGGGGATGTTTCTGTATTTGACCTAATTTGAAATTTTGGCTAAGTATGAAGTGAATCTGTGAAATTAGGGTCTTGTTCTTCAGGCTGGATTGAGATTAAATCAAATTGGTAAATTGACAGCTGAGCTTAACATTGCTTTTAGAAGGCTTCCAGTAGGCTCCCACTGAATTTTCGTCATGTTCTGATGACTTACTATTTTTAGTAAGTGTTCAATCTGGAGGCCTTTTCCTCAGGATTTCGGGATTCTAACTACTTCAGCACGTCCGGGCAGCTTCAAGGTGCCTACACATGAAATTTGAGCAGATTCAGACAATTGGCTATTTTTAGCAGTTCAGCCTTCAGAGGCTATTTTCAGGGTTTAAACGAACAATTCTCCAACGCATGACTAGAGAATGGATCTGGGTTTTCCAAGACCTTTGCGATGGTGTAACATGCAAATCAAGATGGTGACTTCCAACGGTACAACCTTCTAAGGCTATTTTTAGGGTTTGCATGCAGTAATTTTCAATGCATGTCCGGATATTCCATGTGGATTTTTTGAGAGCTTCGCAACAGTGTGACATGCAAGCAGAGAAGATCAAGTTTCAAGGACTTACTAACTTTAGCCAGTGCCCGCATGTTGACCAATTTTCTGGGTTTTTCTGGGTTTTTTGAGATCCCACAAGCACTGTAACATGCAAACTCATCTGACGTCCGATTGACCACTTTCCAGACACTTACTATAAATAGCAGTTTTATCCCAGCAGCTACCCAACACTTCAGTCCAACAAGTAGAGTGGCAAGCAACAGAAACGAGGTCAAACGGAGACCATTCAGGGCACATGCATATCAAATTAGGGTTTCCAGCTTCGATGCCTAAAAAGAGAGGTAAAAAGCTAGAATTTTGAAAAACGAAGGTATCCCATTGCGATCAACATCCTTCAAGCAGTCTACTGGTGAAATTTGGGCGCAATCCGAGCACTTACTATTTATAGTAAGTCACATCCAGAACAGGGCTATAAATAGCAGGTCAGCATGAGGGGCAGGTGCGAACGGGTTCACCAAGCGATGAGGACCACGTGGTAAAAAATTCAAGTCAAAAGGAGCAGTGGAAGTCAGAAAGTCAAGGGCTTACTATAAATAGCAGGTGGCTATAAATAGCAAGTTGGCATGTAGGACAGACGAAAACAAGTTCACCAAGCAAAGGAGGTCACATGGTGAAAATTCCATGACAGATGGGGCTGTGGAGGTCAAAATAGCAGAGACTTACTAAAAATAGAATGTGAAGACAGGCTGAAGAGATCAAAATGTTCTAAGTATAAAATCAAACTTCACCTTCAAATGATGCCCTAACATGGAAGCTTGGCATGCAAAATGCGCCCATGAAGCAATGAAAAGTCTAAGGCGTTGAAAACATAAGTGCTAGGGGTGAAATGCGCCCAAAAGTAGATGGCAGGCTAGAAAGTTTCTAAGGCACTCAAATGGAAGCACACCCATGAAAATGCGCCCTCAAGAGAAATAGAAGCTTGCACATGTAAATGCGCCCTCAAGGAAGGTGATGATATAAAAAAGTTTCTAAGTATGAAATGAAAGTCGACCCCCTTGAATGCGCCCTTGAGGTGAAAGCCACTCAAAAATATGTCTAAGTGTTGAAAATCTAAGCAAGGGGTCCCAAATGCGCCCAAGGTTGAAGATGGAGGTTGACATGGGGAAATGCGCCCTCACAGTTGAAATTCCTCCTCCATAGGTTGAATGCGCCCACCATGAAGAATTCAAGTAAAATATTCTAAGGCACAAAATGAAAGTAGCCTATCTAAAATGCGCCCAAGTCAAGAAGAAGTGGCTTCAAAATATTCTAAGGCATAAAGTGAAAGCTCCACCATGGAAATGCGCCCACCTTGATGAGTCTCTCAAAATATTCTAAGGCTGGAGAAATGGAAGTTGGACCCCTCAAATGCGCCCTCACCTTGAAAGGATTAATGAAAGCCTTGGAAACGCCTAAGGCATGGGATAATGGAAGTTAAAGAACTGAAATGCACCCTCAAAACAGAAGCTCCCTAGGCTATTTGCGCCCATGTTGGAGGAATAGGCTGAAAACGCCTAAGTATGAGAAAATAAGAGCCCATGAGCTAAAATGCGCCCAAAGGGAAATGAGCAAGCATGAAAAGTTTCTAAGTGTATGGAATCAAAGCTACACTTCCATATGTGCCCAAGCTTATATGGAGGCTTAAAAAGTTTCTAAGGCACTTCAAAATTTGCCTAGGCATTGAAAATGGAAGCTTGCATGTAGAAATGCGCCCAAGTTGTGAGGAGGCCTCAGATAAATCCAAGTGTGGAAAATAAAAGCAGCAAGGGTAAAATGCGCCCAAGGTTGAGAGGATGTTGGTAAAATGTTTCTAAGGCATAGCAAAGGTAGACCCCTTCAAATGCGCCAAACCTAGAGGATGAAGGGACTTAGAAATTATTTAAGTCATGAAAATTGCAGCATACCCTTCTATATGCGCCCAGCAAAGGAAGTGAATATGGAAAAGTTTCTAAGTAAGATAAAAAAAAGCACAAGCATGTAGAATGCGCCTAGTATGGAGGATGTTTCTAAGGCATAGCAAAGGTAGACCCCTTCAAATGCGCCAAACCTAGAGGATGAAGGGACTTAGAAATTATTTAAGTCATGAAAATTGCAGCATACCCTTCTATATGCGCCCAGCAAAGGAAGTGAATATGGAAAAGTTTCTAAGTAAGATAAAATAAAAGCACAAGCATGTAGAATGCGCCTAGTATGGAGGATGTTTAAAAAAGTTCTAAGTATGAAAATTGCAGCACATGGCCTCATATGCGCCCAAGGTAAGGAGGAGATACAAGACTTAAGAATTTGTCTATGGCATTAAAATAAAATGCCACTGAAGGGAAAACGCCTAAGTATGAAAAACAAAGACTCAAAAGGGTAGGTACGCCCAGCTCCAGCAAGGAATAAAGGTATGAGAAATTTGCCTAAGTCAAAATGAAAGTGGACCCTTCAAAATGCGCTCTAAGGAAGTTGGGAAAATTGTTAAGTAAGACAAGGAAGCCTAGGCGTGGAAAGGTAAGGTGAAAATAAATGCATAGGGTAAGTTGATTAAAATTAATTTTTTCTAAGGCATTGCAAGGTGAAACTAGAGAATACGCCTAGGAGGTGATGCTAAAAATTTCTAGAGGCAAGATGAGATACGTCGATACAAGAAGGAAATTCTTCAGGAAAACAAGAAAAAAATGCCAAGACAGGAAAATGAAGACCGCGGGTGTGAAGTGCGCCCAAAATTGAAAATTAATAAACCTTAGCAATTCTTATTATTTTTCAAAAATAATAAAAATTAAACTTACCCCCTTCGTCTGGGTACAAATGAGAACGATGATTTCTGAGGGGAAATCTCTTCTGGGTATTGGACATTTCCCACTGGGAGATGATTTAAAGTTCTTCCACACCTCGCTCGTGTTGTTTCGACAAAGATTTTAGCCTGGCACCCGTTTAACAAAGTTCCTAAGGCTCGAATGGATAAATTTTCTAAGGCATGGAAAAGGAAAGCAAAGGAGGTCAATGCACTCAAGCTCAGGCGAGTAAAATTTTATCTAAGTCACCAAGCTCCTAAAAGAAGGTGGATAAGGCAAGTGAATGAAATTGCTAAAGCGGGAGGATGAAAACAACAGGATGGCATGCGCCCTAGCACAATGGGCCCATGATAGAAGTTTGCTAGAAAATGATGAATTTTATCAGACACCAAGTAGACCTTGGAAGTCAAAGCGGGGGAATAAGGTAAGTGAAGAGATTTTATCTTATAAATGTTATGATGTTCTTCTTTTGTTTTGCAGGATGAATGTCGAGGCCAAGGCATGAGGACTTGAGGTGATGAAGATGGACAACGTTACAACTTCGGAAAAGGAAAAGGCATTGAAGATTTGTCTAAGGCATTAAGAACGTGGTGCAAAAGGAGTTAAATGCGCCCAAGGCAGTGGGCTAGAGAAATGTGAAAGTCACAAGAGAGAAATGCATCCAGGAATGAAAGCAACAGGAGGACTTAACGAAGAAGAACTTTTTGCAAGGAGGGTTTGAACCAAGTGTTGTTGTGTGCTTGCCTCCTCCTAACACAACAGAATTGGCAATGAAGAACAGTGGGAACACGTTTTTGGACGAGAATCTTCTAGAAAAAGATAGTGGGCATTAATTGCTTATAGTGGTTCCTGCAAAGGAGTGGAGGATATTCTGTTCATTTATTACCCACTCCTCTCTGTGGCGGTTTTTAGGGCTAAAACCCTAATTAGGGCATATGTGGCTCGATCTAAGCCCTTCATTGTAATTGAATCTGAGCCATCCACTGAAATGGGCTAGCTATAAAAGGGGCATCCCCCCTCATTTGTAATTCAAGTAGATTAGAACAAGAAATCAAAGAGTATAGAGGATAGAAGTTAGAATAGATAAAGAGTTAGCTTAGAAGATAGCTTAGTTTGAAAAGGAAGGAAAACTTTCCCTTTGAAAGTTTTGTAAGAGGTTGTTGTGGAAAACTTTCATAATACAAAGGTTTATCATTGCATGGTGGTGCTATCTTTTGTTGTGAATAGCTAGCAAGGCCTTTTCGTCTTTCCAATTCAAGTAGATAGAGTAGAGTATACTTTATTTTATGCAAGTAGTTGTTAGTTGTGGAGTGTGGCGTTTCAGTTTGAGCATATCTTCTTTCATCCATACCACTAGCGGGCTTGCTGATGGTAAGTTCTTCGCTTTGGCGTGGGTCAACCTGGGTGACAAGTAATTAACTTCGATTAGGCTCATAGCGTCCATATGCATCGCTAGGATGGTACGTACATACAGTCATACTGGAACGACCTTTTCATATCCCTTTAAGATTGGTGTTCAACTTTGTCAGAGTTGTCCGAAAGGAGACAAAGCAAAGTCTGGTTTGAAGATTGTTTAAGTCGATCCTCGTCCTCCACCCCTTTAGGAGTAGATGGTAGCATCTCTAATCCTTATATCCTTTTACATTCAGCATTATCTGGTTAGTTTAAGAACCTGAGCTTCATTGACAAATCTCCCGAAATTTGAAAATCCTTTCTTCGAAGTTGAACAATTACATAAGTCCCCTTGGAATACCCAGCATATTCACATCAACCAACTAAGTCTATTCGCAATAAAAGGAACCTTGGAGTTGAACGCATGAACTTTCACGCAATCTTAGCATACGGAATACTTTGATCAAGAGGGAATAGAGTGACCGTTGGACATTTTATTCTGTGTTGGTGTTGTCATAAAAAACACGTCAACAGGACCTATACTTAAGAAATTCTCTCTGTGTTGTTTATTTGTGTACTTAACCTGTTCTTTTGTTCAAACATATTTAATGTTTTCTAAACCTCTTGTT